>PVKM010022705.1:0-21634 GCA_004027735.1 Carollia perspicillata
GGAGTTTTATCTCCTACTTTCAGGAAGAACAAGGGAGATTGGGATGCTTTTCTTGCATCTACTATTTCTCAAGTGCTTTTAGCTCAAAATCATCCTTACATGGAAGTGAAATATTTTGGAGTGGCATATTGCGTCACCGTCATAGGCTAGTTGGAGAAAGTGGCTCTAGATTTGAGGATCTAAATATCCACTTCCATCCTGCAACTTAGGACAGGCCATCCTAGGAAAAGAGTGGCATAGGAGCCTGGATGTATTTATGTAAGTTTGCCTTCTCACAGTACTGCGGAGTAGAGGGAAAACGGAGAAGAAAAATGTCTCCGGTGTTTGTGACTATGTAATAGATTGGTTCCACACAGAGAAACAAGACACAGCACACCCCACACACAGTCAGGTCACACAGCGGGGAAGACAATATAGAGGACGAGAGACAAGGGGCTGAGTCTATCAAATCCTCTTCACATGGCAATCTGAGGCAGGGGAACGGAAATTTCCCCAAACTGCAAAGTAGCGCAAGACATAGCAGTTTACCTGAAAGGGCTGTTACACATATCTTACACATTTTAATTAAAAAAGGTCTGTATAATGGTAATTGTTGGTAAGATCCTTCATAAGCATAGCGGAAAGCAATATTGCTGTTATTTGAAATGTCACTTTCACATTATATGTATCAGAATTTTCAATTTTTAAATAGAAGATCAGGGACTTCAAATAAATTCTACACATATTTATCTAATTTTTTTAAGATTTGGCAGAGGAAATACTCCTCTTTTTTTTGGCTTTTTTGACATTTATAAGCACTGAATCTTGATGTTTCTACCCTGAAACACCAAACAATTGCCTTGAGCAGCGTTGAATTCAGCCACCTCCGAACTTCGGGCATTAACTTTCAATCCTTTCCACCCTCACCGATGCACATCTCTGCAGACACAGCTCCTGCTACTCTTGCTCCCTTCCCAGCAATAAGCACGCCTCCTGGTGAATGGTAAATACTGCTTGTGCTTTCTGGGACATGCGCTAATTTCTCAAGTTTCCAAATTAACTCTCGGGCTTTCTAAAATAGATGTCTGCCTTTATTATATTTCCAGGACAAACACCGCTTAATTTTCAACATGGAATTGTCTGCTTTCTGCTTATGTACTACCTAAACATCTGAGTTAGTTTGGTGCACGTGTTGATTTAGTCACTTTTATTTACTACCTATGTTGTGTTAAAAGCGTAGTTCCCAGTCAATAAATACTTAGCCGGAGAAATGAAAGAAGAGAAGACAAATAAAAATGGAGGGAGAGTAACTGGACATATGTTATCTTACATTTGTCAAAATTCTCAGAAGGTAAAATATAAAAAGTGAATAGTTAGTAACCTCTGGGTGTTATTTAATACCAATGTGCTAATAGTGGCTTATCAAAAGTAATCAATGTACCACACAATAACAGTCAATTAAAAATAGGAGAAACTGGGGGGAGGATACTCAGGGGTTTAGGAGACACTATAAGAACTCTGCATTTTCTGCTCATATTTCTATAAACCTAAAAGTGCCATTATGGCCTCTGTTTGAGCGAATGCTTTTGTGGTTCCCCAAAGAATATCTATTAAAACTGAATAGCTAAATTTTTAGTAAGTATGATGGGAATCCATTATCTCTGATCCAACTTTTGTGTTCCAGACTTGTCCGTGTGATCATGAAAAAAAATAGATACACCTTTAAATCCTCTGGGATTAAACAACTGCAACTTCACTGGCTACGAGCCTTAAGAAACTCATGACAGAACCTGTAAATATTGAGAAAAGTGGGATTTTCAAACAGGAAACCAGTAATCAGTGTGGATGTATTTGGGGGCAGGTTCTGTTGTTTATCCCTAATTGTTCCATTTTGTTACAGAAAAGGCAAAACATACTATTGGCCATATCAGACCTGGAAGGTACCGTGTGTAAAGACTGTAGCTGTGTTTCCAATGTCTATAATCATAGAACCACAGGTTTTTAGCTTGCCACAAGACCACCTGAAGTAATCTCACGTTTCTTAGTTTTCCTTAAAACTAGGAGATTTTTTAAAACTAAATTCTGGTTAATAGAATGTGAGTAACATGGCCAGGCAAACTATAAACATTTAGATAATTTTAGATAAATCACATATAGTATATATTATATTATACTATATTATGCTATATTATATTAATTATATTATATTGCATTGCATTATATTGTATTATTTACTTACTCTGACAACCCAAGGTGTGACCAGAAATAATATGTACAATTTTCATGCTGTTTTCATTAAAGTGCTGGAACTCTTTTCTCTCTCTCTTTTTAAATTCCAAGTTCCTGGCCCGTGGTCCACATACTCCTATTTTGTAAAATGCAGGGTGGCCATTGCAGTGAACACGAAGCATGACTAAGGCAGAAGGAGACGGGACACTGGGTGACAGTTCGGTACGGAGACCTCCCACAAGCGCTGAAGAGGCTTTGCAGATTAAAGCAGGGCATTACATTGGCGACAATTAACTTGAATTTTGTTGAAGCCACTGTCGAGTTTTGTTTTTTCTTTTGTACTGAAGTCATGTCCTAGCCAAGACAGCACAATACTAACAGAAGTCACCCTGATCGTCATTAATTAGGCCACAATTATTTATTTTTCCCTTTTTTGCCTTCATTTGATAATTTGAGGTAAATTACACTGTTGTCTCAATTGCTACTAGCCTAATTATGATTAATTGCTTTCCTTCTGTGTTCATTAATTGGCCTTAATAAACTGAAAGCAATTTAAACTGTGTCTTTGCCCTGAAGACCTTCATCATAATTACATGAGCACAAAATGACTGAAGATTTAGTAAAGATATTTCGGAAACAAGTAAAGAAATGCAATTTTTAAATCTGAGTACTTTTAGAAAGTCACACTTAATTGGTAAAATTTTAGATCCAAAACAAAATTGAGTGTAGAGATTTCTCATATACCCCCAGCCCTCACACATGCCTATCTTCCCCCATTTTCAAAATCTTCCATTAGAATAGGACATTTGTCACAATTGGTGAACATCCATTGTCTCATAATTATCACCCAAAGTCTGTAGTTTACATGTGACTTTTGGTGTTGTATATTGTATGGATTTGAATGAATATGTAATGGCGTGTGTAAATCATTATGGTAGCATACAGGACTATTTTTACTCACCTAAAAATTCTCTGTGTTTCGCCTACAGTTATTTCTCCAGAATGTCACACACTTGGAAGCACACAGAACACAGCCTGATTTTCAGATTGAATTCTTTCAATTAAAATTAACCTTTTCAAGTTCCTGTAAGTTTTCTCATGGCTTAATAGCTTACTTTTTTTAGTACTGAATAACAGTCCATACTCTGGTTGTACCACAGTTCATTCACCTCTTCACCCACTGAAAAATGTCGGTTGCTTATAAGTGGGTCGATTATGAATAAAACTGCAATAAAAATCCACTTGTAGCTTTTTGCATGGACATAGCTTCAACTCTTTTCAGTAAATACCATGGGCTGCAATTGCCAGATCATGCGGTAAAAGAATGTTTAGCTTTGTAAGAAACTACCAGTCTTCCAGAGTGGCTGTATCACTTGGCAGTTCCACAAGCCATGAATGAAACTCCGCATTGCCCCACATCCTTGTCAGCATTTGGTGCCGTCTTGTTTCAGAATCCAGGCACTTTGATAGGTGTGTAGTGGTATCTTGTTTCAATTTGCATTTCTTTAAGGACATATGATATTGAGCATCTTTTCACATACAAATTTGTCACACGTTTCTTTTTTGAAATGTTTGTTAATTTCAAATTTCAATTTTAATCAAGTTGTTTGGCCATTGCTGAGTTTTTAGTGTTCTTTGTATGTTTTCGATAAGAGGTTTTTTTTGTTTTTTGTTTTTTTAATGAGATGTATCTTTAGTAGTATTTTCTTCCAGTGTGGCTAGTCTTCTAATTATCTTGACATTGTCTTTTGAAGAAGAGAAGTTTTCAGTTTTAGTAAAGTCCAAATTTTTCATTATTCCTTCCATGATTTATGTCTTTGGTTCTATATTTAAAAAGTCATCACCACACACAAGGTCATCTCGATTTTCTCCAGAGTTATCTTCTAGTAGTAATCCCACTCATTTTTGAAACTTAAATCCAGTTTTACATTTTTTTAAATTTCCCAAAGACTTAAACTTTTAGGCTTTTTCAACATATTTTGTGATATTTACATAATAACCTTCTGTCAATTTTGAAACAATAATTCAGTTAAATATTTAACAGGAACCAAACACGAGCCATTAGGAGTTGTTCCATTGAGGCAGCACTTATAATATGTTTTTATATTTTAAACTTTTGGGCACATAAAATAGATTTTTAACTTCAAAGGATCAAGACCAACTATGATCTATATGTCATAATTAGATTGATGTGCTGTAAGAGACTTCTATCAGAATTCTTTGGTGAGTGATAGTTAAGAATACTAAAATGACATCATTGAATTGTTACTTAATCAACAATATTATCCATTATTTTATAGGGAAGCCGATTTGATCTTTAAAGACATCTGGATCCATAGCTGTCTGTGAGTTGATGACAGACATCATTTTCAAAACTTAAAGCACTGCATTTTTGCACATTTTAAAATTTATTGATAATATGAAATATGACCATCTTACAGTCAGCACACTGACTTGGATAGATTATCAGGCAGCCCAAATAAGATCATTATATTGCAACTGGGGAGAAATATATTGGCCTTGTTGGTAAATACTGCCATCTCACAGCTGCGAGTGAATTATGAATAAGGTATAAAGGTAATCCAAGAATTAACATATTTTAAAAATAACTTCAAGTCTATGAATCTTGCTGTGTGCTTGTGGTTTCTTGAAGATTCTTAGTAAAATAAATACAGACACACTATAAACTTTTCTAAACCCCTGTAGTTCTGTTGAGCTTTGAAAATATTTAATCCTCTTGATATACAAGATACCTGGAGCATCTGGTTTCCTTACTGTTACTCCAAGCAATAAGCATGTCACAGCATGTACGTCCTCTGAATAAATAAATGACTACACAAGCCAATTATCAGGGTCATCAAAAAGTGCACCGCTTTCCTGCAGCTCAGAATAACTCTACATCCAGTGGGAAGAACGTACAGCCTGTGTAAATTGTTTCCTTTTATGGAAAGGATTAGTGGATTAAAAGGAAAAAGACAGTACACTTCTCGACTGATGATGGGAGTTTCTCAATGTTGTCTATGTTAGCATATTTAACCTTCTTTAAGCATCATTTTTATGTTGTCTTCTGATTCTAGAAAGTAGAATGTTCTATATTACTTGAAAGAGCTGTTCCAAGTTCTTCAGTATTTCAGTCAAAACTTTTTCATTGTTTGGTTCAAAATACTTAGCATTCACTTGTCAACATTAGTATCAACATATTTAGCATAATCTCACTTGTCATTGACATCAACGACAGATATATATAGGCATATAAACATATGTGTATATATACTATATAATTTAATTTTAATGATTTGTCAGTATGCAGCTTAATAAAATTCATATTAAGGTAATAGACACTAAGTGCATAAAGGCCGTACTTTAAACACTGGCTGTATTCACTATGTTTTGTGACAATATCATTTAGTCTAACTGGCCAGTGGTATTAACACAGCAGCAGCATTCCAGGAGATATTATCATAGCCTTGATTCTCATTAAAGTTACCTATTATAGCAGATTTAGGGTTAAAAATATTCTATGAATTTTGACAAAACTATTATTACAATTGTTAATTTAATTTGATTTAAATATTTCCCTACCCAAAACAACCAGGTGGTTAAAGTTTCCTTGGTTAGCTTTTAAATATTCTTTAATGACTAGCACCTCTCTTTTTTTCTTATAAATATCTCAACATGTGTTCCAATCACCCAATTATTCTGTTTTAGATGATGACATTTTGTCCTATTTTTCGTACATTGTTATCTGGCCATTTAGTGTTTTTTTTTTCATAACCCAATAAGGTCGTGATCATTTCCTATATCTGTGGGATTTAAGTATTTGCACATTGGTGATATTTGGTGTAAAAACACAGTGTTTCATGCTTCCCTACATTTTGTACAGAGGTACAACTCACTCAATGAATTCGATTTGACTAACTTATTTCATTTCACATGAAATGTCTTTGGGAAGAAATCAAGAAGACTCTGATCATTTTAGAATTTTGCTTTGTGTAGGAAAGAACTTACCCATTTCACTTTTAAAATAATAACTTTCCCTTGTGCCACTTACTCTAAGAGTCACAGCTACAAGCACTCTTAAAAACTTAAAATTTCTCTATTGCCAGTTTCTTAGATGAGGTTCTCATCATCTTTCACTTGAAAAACAGCATTATGTCCTCAGAAGTGGTTAGACACTTCTCTTCACTAAAAACATCCCTTGGTTATTTTAACTTCTTGCTCAGATGGTTTCCATAGTTGCTATATTTATTAAACATCCAGGACCAAGTATGCTTTGATTTGGATGACAATGTTCACAAACACATATTGTGAATAATTATCTAGATAGTTACTACACAATTTATGCCTATGTGATATCAGTATTTAGCATATTTATAGTCAATTTCATACAATGAACACAGATTTCTCTCTTAACGATACGTGCAAAACATTGGAAAGAACAATTAATATGCAATTTACTTCATTACATCAAATGTCTACATTCTACATGATGCCACATACAATTTTGTAAGAACAAAGTATTGGCAGATACTTGAAAAAATAAAAGTCACATGAGAATGTGAATTTTACCTCACTAGGGTCTGAGTATGATTTTTTCCTACAAATATTTGTGAAGCTTGCTCTGGAACATAGTTAATTTAGAGTTTGAATGTTGAGGTCCATATGATTTTATGATTTTTCAGGTGTGTTCAGAATAGCCCTCTGTATAGGGTATATTATTTCTAACTTTTGAAGCAAGATATTCCTAGATATTCTGTACACTATCTTACAAACGATGACGTATTTTTGGTCTGGCTGGTGGGAACAGACTTTCTCAGTCTTCTGTGAGCTCAGAGCACTGTTCTCTAACAGTTTTGGAATTTTTTAAATTCAGCCTCTGGTAGGTCACTTAAACAGTTTTGTTGATTACTATTCAGACTCTATTTGGACATGTGATTATTCATTTGAAGATCTCTTCATGATGTATGTTATAACTCCAGCCATGCTTTTCTTCCTCAGCTCTGACCTCTCAGCTCTGACCTTTTCTTTGACCTCTCAGCTCTGTCCTTTCAATCCATGGAGTTCCCTGTACTCTTGTCTCGCGTTCCCCTTCCCTGTCTCAGCTGGGGAACTCTCTCAAGGCAGTCAGTGAGGAAAGTATTGTATTTATTTTCCATCTCTCAGAAAACATTTCCCATTGTCATTTGGTGTCTTGAGAACCACTGTGTATGTTCATATAGGTGACATGGATAGATGGAGAAAAAGATAGATAATATAGATGATACAGATACAGATGAATAAGTAGGTCATACAGATAAAAGTATATAGTCTGTTGCTTTGGGGTGATTTGATATGGAAAATAAATCTGGTCACTGATACTCCATCTTGGACAGAAGTGGTAAACTCTCAGAAAATATGTCTTTTTTAAATGTTTGTAATTTAAGTATGAGACACATTGATATTGGTATCATTGATAAATATTTATATCCAGTCAAGTATTTGATTGTTGTACACAATAATCTTTTCCATCACATATGAGTGAATTGATCCTTCAAGAAAGCATGAGCTACAACAGCAAAATAAGTTGAATGTTGCTTTTCCCGTGTATGTATCTGAATGATTTTCTTGCAAAAACATACTACAAAATTGCTTGATAGCCTAATAAAATGCACATGCTTATGCACTGCTCTAGATCAAAGCCAAATCTTTGATCTGGGGCTGTTTGAGTAAGCATCACAATTATTTTTTTAAATTTTTACCCTCCTAAATTTTTAGAGCCCTATTCTATCTTATTCATACCTTCTCTGTTTTCCTTCCTAGTAGACCTGTTTTTTAATCATATAAATTATTTTTAACTTTTGCAGAATACAGCACCATCAGTTGTGAAGATACGGATATAATTAGCAGTGATTGAAGACTTAGTATGCATTTAGCACTGTGCAAGGTATAGTTCAGGAAGTAGTAATGATCACATGTAATTTTTGGATGGGAAACCAAGAATCATTTACATATCTTTTGCATATATGAGCTCAGGTTTCAAACTCCACTGTCTGACTCCAAATCTAATATTTCTCTGTGACACTTCTCTACTATGTGACTTGGCCATATTCCTTCCTTTTACTCTTGCTTTCTAAACAACTAGAAAATGTCTTTGCTTTGTTTTCCCAACATCTGCCCCCTTACTCTTGGAACTGGCCTCGTGTTCTGTTTATTAGTTTGGCTTTTGTTTGGGTTCTTTTTTTTTATTGTTGTTCAATTATAGTTGTTCCCCCCATTTTTCCCCATTATCCTCATCTGTCTACCCCCATTACCCATCTCCACCTCCCACATTCAATCTCTCCCCCCTCCGTTGTCTTTGTCTATGGCCCTTTTATACATATTCCTTGATTTGTTCTTTTTTGTCATCATTTCCTATAATCACAGCCCACCCTAATTCAGCCTCACCAAATGATCAATGGAATAGAAATATAAATTTTCAGTATAACATGGAAGTATTCATAACATCAGTCAAGTTTATAGATCAAATATCAACTATACCAACTAAACTACTTTTTAATTATTCATCTATAACATTATATTTAAAATAAAATTAAAATAATAAATATCAAACAGATAAATAGGTAGTTTGTCATCTATTTTTAAATGCCTTTGAAAGTATTTCTGAGTCAAAAATGTAACATTTTTCTCAAGAAGCTTTTTTTAAAGACAATTAAAATATAAATGGTTTAATATTTTAAGGAGCACAATGTATATGAAGAAACCATTTATTTTGGTAGCATAAATAAATAATGGCCCAAATAATAGCATTAGATTATCAGCTATGCATTTAACACAATTTATATTTATATGATAAAGAAAAAGTTATCATCCTGAGTAGTATTAAACTTTGTCAGAAGCAATAAAGATACAAATATTTACTGAAATTATTCAGAGACAAAACCTATATTGAATGCCTTAAATAAAAAATGTAATAAAATAAGAATAGGTCTGATTTTTAAAAGTTACATACAGCTGGAAAACCCTTAAAGCTATTTGCCAACCTTGTCATTTTAACTTGCTGCGTTGGCTTTGTTTCTTCAATTGTTTTGTTTTTATAAATAAAATACTTAATGCATATAACAGATTTATGAGAAATCACATTTTATCTTCTTTGTTCAACATAAATCTTCACTCATTTTTTGGGTGTTTCACCAACAAAACATTCTTATAAGGAAAACAAAAGCTAAAATTTCTTAGAATAACTTGTATAATTACCTTTTGTTTGATTTTATTCTCTTTTACAATTTAACTGTACACTGTTGCTATCTAATGGAATCGCAGTAAAAGGTAATTTATGTTTAGGCAAATGTATAAGTGGCTATGGCTGTGTACAGGTACATGAGTGATTTATATCTTTGTTAATGTTATAAAGATGTTGATAAACATCAGGATTTTGAAAACGTCTGCATCCGCTTCTTCTCCATTACTTATAACAAAGATATTTTGTCCATTGTTGTGTGCTTTGTGAGGACTAACGAAAAAAATCTCTGCTGAGCATTATAAAAGATAAGAAAATGTTTAAGACTTTTATTGTCTACCTGATACATCCCAATGTATCCAAAGGGATCATCCAAATTTATGTTATAACTGTTCTAACTTTACCTGATTCTCTTCCCATACCAACACAGCTCTGCAATGTTGTGCACTGTATTGCATGCTACTTGTTTATGTGTCTGTATCCTCTGCGTCATCCCAATAGAGGCAGAGTTAATATCTCTGTCTCAGCTTGTGTTCCCAGCAACTTATTCAGAGCCTGGCTTTCAAGCCTGTGCTGCATGAACATGTATTTGTTGTAGGCTTATGATTAAATGATTAGATTTTTATTCTCCAAAAACTTAGGGTTTAGTTGGAAAGGTAAGTGTCACCTTTTTGAAGCAATCCAAGGCAGTATAGATAAAGTGCTCAAAAAGTAGCATATAACATAAAGAGTTGAGTGGATAGGATGATTTTATAACATTTAGAGATATAATTCCTTAATTATAAGAAAAAACTATGTAAGTATATAATTTAGCGGTCTTCCTCCAAGCGAATGAGACAACCCATCCATTAAAAGTAAAGCAATTCACTAGAAAGATGAAAATAAGCCATTTAAAAAAGCAGACCGGGCGTGGGCTGGACCGTTCACAGTGCAGTACAGCCCTGCTCTATTTGTAGTGCTGCGCTGATCTTGTAATGCGGGGTCGACTCCAATTGGCTGAAAATGCTGCACCTTTTTTTAGTTCAATATTTGAGGTTTAAAAAAATCTTCAGTTGAAATATAGTGTTAACTTGTGTCTGATTTTATATCCTATCATTTGTTACATGTGAATATACTTCCTTGATAGCACAACCTATATGCCTGTATTCTATTCTGTCAATCGTAATCTGGACTGAATTTAAAAGTAGGGTTGATTTACTCCAGTTAATCAAGTGTTGCTTGCACCCGGCCTTGACCTCCCTGGGTGGCCCCCCCAGGCATGCCATATACTTCTTCCAGGACCCATGAGTCATAATTGTCTATATTTCTATTTCTCTTGTGGTGTTTTTATTACTCTCATTCTGATGCTTCACTTCCACTTTAAAATGACAAAGTCACAACACCAAAATGTAAAAGTTATAATATCCCTGCACCAAGGAAAAGATGTAAAAAGCACCTTGATTAGAGAACAAAGTGGCATTTTTAATTTATATTTTCTGAACATAATGAATGATATTCATAATAATGTTATTAAATACTTTTTGATCATGGAAAGATGTTATAATTGTACTTATAATAAATAAGGTAGAGAATTGTGTAATTATGGTATGAAAATGTTTATAAAGGGAGTTGGCTCTAAAACTTGTATTAATATTTTTGAAAACAAAGGCTCATTTTCTTACTAAACCATAAAGGAACAATCATCTCAGCTCTTGCTTTTCTTTCCTGGAATACTGAGCCCGGGAAGCAGTAGTTTAGAGAGCTGCTTTAATAATTTTGCTGAAAATCAGAGCTGAGAAATAATATGTTAGTTGTCTAAGGATATATCATCAAGATAAATATCTGTGTCTTTTTCTTTTAATGTGATATATTAGGACTCACTTTTAAGCTTAAAGGGAATAATCCAGTAAAGTGAAAAATAATTTCATTACAGGTAATAGGGAGGAAAATGCTGCAATAAACTCCCTGAGCTGTGCATAGAGAATGAGATTTCACTGAAGAAAAGGTTAGGTACAGATGGGTAAAATGTTTGCACAATTAGCAACATAGGAGATGCCATTGTAAGTGCAACAGTAAATAGTATATATTAACTATAAGTGCAGAAGTAAATAGCATGTATAAATTGCATAGATTTGATATCAGTTTTTTTCACATGATTACATCTACTTTCTTGCAAAAAGAAGCAGCAAGTAATAAGGTAAATGAGAGAAGGCAATAAATACTGTAGAATAAAAAAAGAGTAGAATTTAGAAAATGAAAGTGATCTTATTAAGAAAATATATCGTTGATAAAGGATTAAACATTAGATTGTTTGCTTTGGAGAGAAGTCGATTGTGTTTTTATCTTGGCCTTTCTATTAACTATTATCTGAAAGAAGTTACTTAATTGTTCTATATTTAGTTTCCCTCACTGTAAATTTACTATAATAAAAGCAACTACATCATATGTTTTTGTGATGATTAAAATTGTTTATATACTTCAAGTGCTTAGAAAAATATGCTTTATAGTTTTGTTTATTAACAAGCATTTGAAATTTGTGGTCATTTTTTAAAATAAAAAGAACTCTGAATGTTCCTTGTTGTTTTCACACAATAACTTCAGCTTCCCTTTTATAAAAATAATGTAGGTGGGTTTTCTTTCCTAGGAGATTTTAGTGAAAAGACAGCAGCAAATTAATTAAGGTTGTATGCCAAAAAGCAATATTGATTTACTTCATGTATGGCAAGTTGAGTAAGAAGTTCGAGTAAAAGAGGTGGATATATGAACAGGATGAATGAATACTGAGATATGTGTGCTATAATATGTAAGCATTAGCAATAAAACGTTGTAGTAAAAAAATGAAGAGATGAAATCAAGACTTTGGAGGTGATACAAATATCAATGACAAAATGGACTTGTAGGTTTAGCAGGAAGATAGTGGCTAAACTAAAGAGGTGAAAAGATTATTGCAAATTAGAAGATAAAGAGACTGAAACTAGATTCTAGCCTTGATGGTGTTAAATGGTGTTTAGTTATTAGGACCAACCATGGACGATTTCTTGGTATATAGGATGTCATTTCTGCACCCTGAGAAAGTCACTTTGTTCAATGAAAACCACACAAAAATAACACATTGCATTTCAAAGTGAAGTTTCAAGAATCAATGCACGGTTCTCCATCTTCCACCTCCTCCTGTTACAATAACCTAATCCTAAGCAAACTATTCTCTTTCAGATGAGAAAGCCTCCAACAAGCCATTTGGGACAAGTATGAAAAATAAAATCAAATACCCTAATTGTTTTAGCCACTGAAATTGGATCATACTGTGTGTGACATGAACCATCCTCATTAACAGGTGGATTGTTAATGTAGATGCTGAAATAACCCAGAATAATGCCTGTTCTAAGAGAGGAGAGAAAGAGGCTAAATCTTTCATGAAGAGGCACAAAAGATCTGAACATTCATAGGGATAGTGAATGTGATGGTTTATCTGGATATCTGCACTTCAGACCTCAAACACATTTTCTCTACGCTGCTGGGGGTGTTGAAGTTGAGGACAGTCAGTTCCCAAAAAGGAAAGCTGCCTGTCCACAGTCAAAGTTGCTACATTGCCGTCTAAACCTTCGTTCTGCCCGGAACTGTTTTTATCTCTCAGACATAAATGTTGATACTGAGGGCACTCTGAAATAAAATTCCTGTTCAGAATGTCTATTCCAGTACCTGTTTCCTAGGGATAGGCTTGTTACAATGGTTGCCAGCAGCATTTGAAAATAACAGGCTCTTAGATGAAAATTTAAACTGAATCACCCATCAGCACGGTAGCAACGTGGATCCTGTTGACTGTAGTAGGTGAATCAATAAAATCTCTTAACACAGAGGAGCTTGTGCAGTTGTTCAAAAATTCGCATTTGGTAAATTGGTATGAAATGCTAATAGAAGGTAGAAGAAACGCATTATGGTAAGTGTACTATTCATGATCTACACTTCATTGGATTTAGATGCCTGATGCTGAGTGTCACTAGTGCCTTGGAAAAGACAGTGAAAGATTGAGGAGGAGTATTTACCAATAGAAGATTAAGTGTGAAAGTCAGGAAGCTGTGACATCTTAGGAGGAGATGGAATGAAGGTATATTGAGTATCAAGCACAAGTAATTTATACAAGTAGCATAGCTCCAGAGAAGAATAAATTCTGTCCATTCAAGCTGATTATATCAATTGGCTCAGTTGGTTTTGACCCTCGTTGGGATGGAGTGAGTCTATGCAACATTGAATTAAGAAACCTATGTTGGTGCACTTTAAAACCTTGAAACAAGATCTTTCCAAAGCATTTATTCTCACAAAGGTGACTCATTCCTATGGGTTAAAGATCATTACCATTTCCCCACTAATATCTGTGTCTTGTAAGGAAACACACACTCCCTCCAGACCTACTTTTACCTCTCTTTCTGATCAGCAGCTCTGATTAGGTCACACTAACACAAGATTGCAGAACTGCTGGACCCATTAAAGGATGAAAAGGACTACATCCTGATGAAGCTGCAAGACTTAGCCAGTGTACCCTCAGGATCTGGGGATCATGTATATCACTTAATCTTGAGGGGGAGTCTTGAAGATTATATAAGAAAGTATTCACTAATGTGCATACATTTTTCCACGAAAGTTATCAACACACATGCAAAAACCTCAGGAGACCCAGCTAACTCACACTCAAAATGGCCCCTGTATGCTTTGTGAAAGAGGGGTCCTGCCCCAAATAAAGTAGAAATCCTAGTACTGTCATGGCAAAAGATGGGAGAAGGAAACATATTGTTCATGAACTGTACAAGCTATGTTATTAAAATAAGGATATTTGGTATTTGGCAGAATTCCCACTGGCATCTTTAGTCTGTGGGTTAATAGTTATTGTAATGAAAAATGCCAGGCAGAAGACTCCTGACCCTAACCAAAAGTGTGCTTCAAAATAATAGAAAACACATCCCACTGGGAATGGAGAGATGAACGGTGCTCCTTATTATATTCCTATTTAATTCACAGTCCTCAAATCCACAAAACCAGATGGTTCCTCTAGTATCCAAGTAATAGCTTACTTGCATCTGTAGCAGATTGGCAAGATGTTAGAAATATGGGAAGAGGCCGTTGTTCAGGGTAATCTGTTATTTCTCATTGCTATTAGAAAGGACTAACAGACACATTTCAAATTCATTTGGAATAACAAAGAGTATAGGTTTACATTTTGGCCCTAGGGAAATGTTAACTACTCTGCTTTCTGAAATAGTCTAGTACAAAAAAACCTGGAGTTTCTTTACATCCTCCAGAAATCACAGGAGTCCAATAAATAGATGGTGTCATATTAATCTGTCTGGATAAGAAAGCAATGTCATGTACAATGGCCTAGTAGGGCTCATGGCCCCAGAAGGTGGGATATTACTTGTAGGAAAGTTAACAATTTACTGTAACATCAGTTGTATTTTCAAGGGCACTGTGATTTGGGTCATAATACTAATCCCTTCAAAGTTGAACAAATTAATATAATTTAAACCTTTACTAATGAAGAGGAAGTACTTTTGTTTTTGTAGGCCTTTTTAAATTCTGACACCAGCATATTCAACACTTGGAAAGAGTACTCTGGATGACTTACTAAAGACATGAATTGAAGGCTGTTAGCATTCACTCGATCCCAGAAAAGGAAAACCCTCTCCAATAGAACAGGATTGTGCTATTAAATATTTTGGAGAGTAGGCCCTCATAACCTAATCACCTCCAAACTGCCCCTCCTTCTAATGCCATTACCTTGGGGATTCAGATTCAGCATATGGATTTTGGAAGAATACACAATTCAGAAGATAGTAGACAAGTATCTAGAATACCTGGAGATCTCTCACATCTTAACACGAAAAGAATAATTCAATCAGAATGTGGATAGGAGACACACACAGGCATTTCACAAAAGAGTATATATGTTTGGCCAATATGGACAGAATGAAAATGTTGAACATTATTATCCATTAGAGAAATGTAAACAAAATCACAACAAGATGTCACTGCACACCTATGGGGGAGGGGTGAGTGGAGGTAGAAGACAGTGTGGGGGAATAAATGGTGATGGGAAAATAATTAATTTTAAAAAGTAGTGGCAATAATTAATGCTTTTTAGAAATCAGGGAAACAGGCTCTCTCATATATTACTGATTGGAGTGTAACATAATTAACCACTATGAAAAATAGTTTGGCATTTCCTTTTAAAACGAAAAAGAGAGTTGTCATAACACCCAGTAATTACCCTCTTTTACATTTATCACAGATAAACTAAAGTTTATTTTTTACTCATAATCTTGTAATATCTGGTATATAAGAAAAAGCAACCACTGCTTGAAAAGCCGGAAAGCAAGCACTTTTATCTGGGCAGCATTCATTTGGACAGCCAAAGGAATTAAGAAAGAGCACAGTAGAAAAAAGGAAGTTGACACAAGAATATTAGATTTGTAGATTCAACCGATGATGTACCATAACATGCGATGGACAAAGCAAAGGCTTGGCGTGGTTGTCTGTCCTTCCAGAGGCAACACTGTGTGATCTCATTCAGTCCCATGGTTTTCAATACTATCTAAGTACAAATGACCTTCACATATACATAACTATCTGCTAACATACACTTCAATTGTAGACTATCTAATTACCCACTGATCAACATCTCCATTTGGTTGCTTCATAAACATCATAAGTTTAACACAACCAAGACAGAATGTATTGTATGTGCACTCCCAAACTTCTTTCTCCAGTATCTTCTTAATCATAATACTGTCCATTCACCTTGACACTCTAACTTAAATCTTGAAGTCATCACTGATTTTTATTTTTTTAACCTTACAGCTCACCAGTGAGTTCTGTCAGTTTTAGTAAAAATCATTCCCCAAATTTAACGCCTTATCACTACCTTCAATACCAAAATCAGTCCCACGACATCAGCATCTGTGATCTGGATCAGTTTGTTTGCCTTGTATTTCAATTCTCGGTTGTCATTTATTTCCCTGGAGCCCTTTTACCTTCCTTAGAGTCTGTTCTCTGAAACGACTTGTGTGATATTGTGTTGTGCAGGTCACGTCCCGTGTTTGATCAAAATCCTCCCATGCCGTCATGCCACATTAGATTATCATCTTGCAAAACTGCATGGGTCCCTAAACGTATTGCTAGAATTTTCTTCACCTCCCTCTTCAGAAGGATCTCTCCCACCTGCTGTTAGCTACAGTCACGCTGCCTCTACTTCCTCCTTGAAAAGGCCAAGACTACTGTCACCCTAGAACTTTCGTACATGCTGCCTTCTGGCATGACATGCTTTCACTATAGATATTCCCAAATTAAGTTTTTGTTTAAATGTTACCTCCCCTGAGAAGATAATTAGTGATTAGTATCAGAAACACCAGGTCTTCTCCATGTGTCCCTAATTATTTATTCTAATTTGTTTTGCTTCACAGCACTGACCATTACGTGAGATTGTACCGTTTATTTTCCCTCTTTATTATGTTCTGTTAGAACAAGAATTCAAGTTCCATAAATCAGGCCCGTATGACCCCAGCAATAAGAAGTGACTGGCACGTACAGAATAATCAGCAAATATATTTTAGAGGAACCTATAAATAAAATAAATAATCCAATTTAATAAAAAAGCTTAACAAAATATTTAAATATATGCAATTAATAAGGAATTCTGAAAGGAAGATTGTTTATAAATAATAAACAAAACCACACGAATTTGGAAATAGAAATATATAAAAAAATTAAATAATTGAACTATAATTGGTGTTGCTGTGTATAGGGTCAATTTCAGAATATGATACAAGAAATTCTCTTAAAGAGGGATTTTATTTATGTGTTCAGTAATATAGATAAGATTCTTTGAGATTTTACCCCAATTTCTTTTTAATTAAATTTAGGGGGGACATTTTCTCTACACAATTCATTTGCCAAAATCACACTGTAGTCAGAAATCATTTAATTGATTTCCTTTAACTAATTTATTTGAATTAAAATTATAGCCATTCAATAAATTCCATCTTGATATACGTAGTTATTTATCTTGGTAATGTGAATGAATGATTATATTTTTGGATATCTTGATATTTCAACTTTAAGTCATATGTGAATCACAACCACTTTAAATGTAAGAGACAATGCTTTAATTTATTAAATAACAATATTTAAAACCAAAGTGAAATTCAAGACATAACAGAACTTCAGGTAAACATTTATTGAGTGCTAGGGTAATACATGCATTCCTTTAGGAAAAGTTCTCTTTATGGAAAGTAGGGTTTTTCCCTTCCAGAATAGTAGGAAGGTTTGCTGTTAAAATGGGTAAAAAGGTGAGGCCTGGGATAGGAGACCCAGGAATTAGAATGATGATTAATTAGAAACAGGCATTATATAAAATTTAGAGATACTAGGAAATGTCTTTACAAAATTCTTGAGTAACATTGGCATCAGATTAAATTTATATAGCTGTTAGTTTTATTACACATTTTATGAGTTTTGACAAGTGCTACTATATGTGTTTTGTCGAGAGCTACATCAATAATTTTTAATCAATGTGTAACAACTTGACATTTTCTAAAGCTCTCAGAATTCTTACCCATATGGGTAATATACTTGACTTGAAAAAGCATATTCTCTCTTTAGGTTGTTAAATACAGGGGTTTCGCTTTGTGCATGCATAGTTTTAACAGAACTAAGTGAAAATGAAAATATTGACACAATGCAAAGCTATCACATTGATAATATACAGTTGACAGCTTTATATATTAATATTTACTCAAATTCTAAATTACTATAGCATTCACTATCTCCTCCAAAATGATGAAATGATAATGTTTCTTTTAAAGTTATCTGTGCACATGTGTATGCGATGATAATGATATAGTAATAACAGCAATTGTAATAGCTAACATGGGTACTCATCCAAGAATTCTACTTACAATAACTCATTTAATCCCAGCATATGAATCATAATTATTTCCACTTTGCAGAAGAGACTCTTGAAGTGCTGAGAAGTTCTATAACATGTCTGTAATAGGTGGCGTTATCTTAAAAATTCAAAAGGATATGTCCAAGGCCTAACCCCCATTACCTAAGAACGTGAGCACGTGTGGATACTGGGTAATTTTAGACGTAATTAAATTAAAATTATGTCACAATAGATTCAGGTGGGCTTTACTCCCATGTGGCTGATGTCCTGATAGAAGAGACAAGCCTGAACAGTGTCACAGAATCGCACAGGGAGAATGCCATGTGACAACGGAAGCAGAAACCGAAGTGGTACAACTGGAAGCCAAGGAGTGAGTGCTAAGGATGGGCAGCTACCACCAAAAGCCACGAAGAAGACTTGGAAGGACGTGACCTAGCGTGGAAGAGGGAGCGTGGGGTACGGCCCAGCTGACAATGTCTTTTTGGATTCCAGAACAATGAAAGAGTAAATTGCTGTATTTTAAGTCACCCATTTTATGGCACTTGCCTTACAACAGCCCTAGGACATTCGTACACTTTCCAAAGTCACAGAGCTGGTAAATGTCAAGAACTCTGAAGCCTCCAAGATTTTACCCTTTTAGTTAAAAGCTAATGAGTTAGTCTAACACAATTTTATAGATGCTGGTAGAATACATTAGACTCTTGGGATAGAAACAAAGGACTTTATTACTGCAGAACAAACATAGAATTCAATGTATCTTTTTCAATTTCTCCTACATGCAAGTCCAGGGAGGGCCACAAATGTGGGCCAAAATGGACGCTGTGCGTGCACCGTGGGGATTACAGGAGATGAACCCTGGGCTTCGGCGACTCAAATATTGTGGGAAGTGGGTGTCACAGTCCTTTGTTCAGGAGAAAAATACAATTACCTCTAATCTTTCAAGGTAATAAGGAAATCCGCCCTTTGTTTTGAAGCAACACACTTTATTTTCCAGGACTCTTCAACTCATGAAAAAATAAATACAAACATTGTAAAACAAAATACTGTTTATTTTGCAGCAGTATTAACTCTTCCGTGTTTTACAGAAAATTTAAATATGAAAATATTAAATTTTCAAAATTAAAGTATTGGGACATATTTTTTTCAAAATCCGTAAAGATTATAAATATGTTTTTTAAAGAAAGAAAAACAAATCACGAACACTCGAACACATCATGAACGTGTATACTTGTTTTACAGTGCGGCAATTCCTTATTTGACTGTAACAGTCAAAGTCAATGCAGTGTTTACTTTAATAAATACTGACTTGCCTATTCATGAAGCCTAAAAGAAGGTGCGGTGAACTATAATTTCTCTGTCTTGTTCTTTCTCTCTCCCTCTTTCGGGGCTAATATATATATTTTTTAATTCACCTTTTTGTGTTAATGAAAGATGTTTTAAATTGTTTTAAGATTATGACATTAGGGCCTGAGACTCTGAGTCATTGCATGTAAATTTTTCACCACATTTACTGAACAGAACAGAGAGAGACTTTCCAACTCCAAATTCACACTCTTAGGACTATAATAGTGATTATTACTAGATGAAAACATAGTATGCCTCAATCATAAAGCAGAGATTGATAATTTAAAAGTTAGCTGATGGAGATTAACCACAGAAAATCTAATTTATTTTGCAGGTTTTAATAGAGAGATGTAGATCATTTTTCGGGGTGTGTACAGTTACATAAACTTAGAGATTGCCTCAAAGGAATAGTTGATCTCTACTGTTATTTTTCTATGTTTGTTTGTCTTTTATAGTTTACTTTCAAACATAATTGAAAGCAAACAAGTGATGGCAATCATCCACTACTTACCCACTGATTTTGAGAGTTGATGGAATTTAATGAAGTCACTATATGCTCCATAGGCCCCTGACTTTGTGTTTGGACTGCCTGAAGTTTAAACAAACACTGAAATGCAAAACGGCCCACATAGCCAGTTCAGTCTGGGAACGGGCTGACCTCAGAGAGAAGCAGCTCCGGTAGAAAAGTCCTGTTTCATTTTATTTCCCACCTGCTCAGCCCGCTCACTTGCACAACTTCCCACAATGTTCCTGCTAGTCTCCTTGTCTCCCTTTATTAAAGAAAGCCTTTTTCTGTTTGATCTAGAGATGCTTGCAAAGCCTGGCGTTTGAGCACGCTAGCTATTACAATTTCGAACGAATTCTCCGTTTACCTAAGTGCAGTTTCGTTCTGTTTGATGAGGGTTTGGATTTATCATGAACATTAATCTTTCTCATTTGCATTATCTTGATTCCTCTTATAGTTTACAGAGAATTAAGAACTAATAAGACACAAGTCTCTGTAAATAATAGGCCAACATTCTAAGGAAAAGCCACGTTTGCCTTAATAAATACTTAATAAATACTAAATAAATTTAAAACCGTGCAACTAAAAAATGAAGCCAGTATTTTCGTTACGTATTTATTTATTTATTTAACCTTGCAAAGCGTCTGCAACTTGACTATGTTCTGCGGCGGTGCAGGGAATAGAACAACATTAGTGAGGAACATATTACTTCAAAACAACTTGACATTTTCCAAAGCTCTCAATACTCAGCTTCACTTTAATTCACCATTCTTGTACTTCCCTTAAGTGGATAATAAGGTACGTCATGTAACAGAAATTTTGAAGATTTAGGAACATTTTTTTTTTGGTGCTGGCCATGTATATAACTAATACAATATCATAATAAACAGCAATTTCTGGAAGAAGACAAACCTTCCTCAAATTAAATGTATGAAATAAAACAACTTACGAATTGAATATAAATTTTCAAAGTAGAGATATATATGATGATGATAATGCATAGACAAGAACATGTGCAAATGTAGGCACTGAAGATGGAAATTTCTTTTTGGTTTTTTTGAAGTTTTTTTTATTTAATTTTATTGTTGTTCAAATACAGTTGCTTGCATTTTCCCCCACAACTCCCTCCCACCACGGCCATCCCCACCTCTCTCCCTGGATTCCACCCTCCCTTGGTTTTGTCCATGTGTCCTTTATACCTATTCCTGAAAACCCTTCCCCCTTTTCTCCCCATCATCCCCCGCCTCCTCCCCTCTGGTTACTGTCCATTTGTTCTTAATCTCACTGTCTCTGGTTGTATTTGGCGTGCTTGTTTGTTTTGTTGATTAGGTTCCAGTTAAAGGTGAGGTCATATGGCATTTGTCCCTCACCACCTGGCTTGTTTCTCTCAGCATAATGCTCTCCAGTTCCATCCATCTCTTGCAAAGTCTGTCTTGGTGTTTGTTCA
>PVKM010022706.1:0-21655 GCA_004027735.1 Carollia perspicillata
CTTGGTTGTTGGACTTTCATAAAGTTTGATTTTCTGTCAGTTCTGGTTGTTTTTTGTTTTTAAATTGTTGTTATCCTTTTGGTTGTGTGAGGAGGCACAGTGTATCTACCTATGCCTCCATCTTGTCCAGAAGTCCTATTATCCCCATTTTAAAGATAAGAAAACTGAGGTCCAAGGAGTAAGTTGCCCAAGTTTTCACAGAATTTTTATCCAGGTCTGCCTTACTTCAGAGCCTAGGGTTTACATACTATATTCCACTGTCTCTTATTATTAGCAGGTACTGAAATATTTTTTTACTAAAATATATCGTGAACAAATATGTATAATTACATAGAATGTAACTACATAGGATATAATTATATAATTTAATCATTTCCATGGTATACATGCATGTATATGTACGCATGTATATGCATAAATTATGCACACACACACATACTGTGTATAATTTCAGATGATAAATGGAGGCCCACAGAGAGACACTTACCTCCATTTACTGTGGGTGGAAGGAAAATACAAAAGGCCTATGAGACAATGCCCTGTGTGTCCTATTGCAGTTGCATAAAAACTGTGCTGCAAGAGCACAGAGAAGGAGAGTCTGTGGACTCCAGGAGAACTAAGGAAGGCTTCCCGAAGTGGTTGACATCTGAGCTACGCCTTGGAAGATGAATAACATCGACCAGACAAAGCACGATTGTGGAAAGAGAGACTTTTCCAGTGAGCAGAGGGGAAACCTGAGTCAGCACAGGCCGGGAGAGCAGGACTAATAATCAGGCCCTGGATTTAAACTCCATCTTCCGGGGTGCGCTGCTTTAGTTTGTCTTCTCTGAGTCTCTCCCTGGCAGCTCTGCACTTTCTTCCTTCATTAAAATGCAATGACTCCCTGCCCTTTGTTGCATGACAGTGATTCTGTTTCAGTTTTAATATGTAGCAATCGAGCAGAAGAGTTAGGAAAAGCACTCTGGAAAGTTTGACAACAAAGATCCACTTACCAGAAGCTTCCATGAGGGGAATGAGAACATTTGCCACACTGAGAATAGATGTGTTTTGGGAGCAACATGTGGGGTTGGACTACCCACATTCTCCTCCCTTTTCTCAGGAAAAGGGAGAAAGAAAAAGGGCTGTAGGGAGAAGAACTGGTTTATTAGCTCTGGAAACTCTAGCGAACTGGCTCTGTAGTGATTTTTTAAGCCCATTCTTAAAAACTGTACAAGCTGTGGCAAAATAGGGTTATCAGCTATGCCAAAGGATGGCAGCTCCCATATTTAGGGGAATGAGCTTCCACGTGAGGCACAACAGGCCGCAGATCAGCCGTGCCAAGGAAAAACACCTGGAGGAGGCACCGAGCTGCTACTGTGGACCGCTGCGGCCAGCTCCGTGTGGACCCTAGTCACCTTACAGTTGGACTCGATGGCAGATGGCGGAGGGTAGCAATCAACTTCTCCCTTGGACATTTGCAATATCATGGCACAATATCTGTGAAGAGTTATGAGTTGTTGAGAGTGCAAGAAGTGATTTACGTTGACCATGAACCCATTAAACAGTTGCTGATGCAGCTGTTGCAGCTACGGGTGCAAGACTGCCTCCTGCAGGAGAGATGAGGATTTTAAAGTGGTCCATGCATTGCACAGAGCACTGGACCAAGAGTCCGACAGACCTGGGCTCTCACCCCAGCTCTGTGAACTTTGTGACCAGTGAGGAGTTTTCTTTGGAGATTTACTTGACTCGCATGTGAAATATGGAAATAATAAAACCACTGGCCTGCTCAACTCACATTTGGTCCTGTTGGGAAGATGAAGTAAATTAAGAAAAAAGAACATGCCTAGAAAGTTGTAAAGCAGATGTAAAGCATTCCATTTGCGTGATGAAAGCAGCGAGTCTCACTTACTCCCCTACCTGAAAATAGGCAAAGGCCAAGTGATCCAAGGCGTCCTCCAGACTTGCCTCGTCCTCCGTGTTCCACTGTCCGTAAGATCCTCGGAAGAGGCTGACGGCCTCCTCCAGCCATGGAATGGCATGGTAGTAGTCCCCCATGTCATAGGCCACCTGCGGGGAACGTAGGTACTGTCCTTAAAGCCTTGGTCCACAGGTAGGGAAAAGGAAATGACACGCAAAGAGTGGAGAGCCATTGGAACCCAAGAAGGCAAGTATTCATCCCAAATTCATTTACATTCAATTTGTTAGGCATCTGTTATATACAAGGCATTTTACTAGGTATAAAGAAGACACACATGTTCTTACATTTAAGGAATTTATGATCTGAAGAGAAGACATATGAATTCAAGTCAGCTATAATACTGGGCAGAATGCGTGAACGCTAGAAGGAAATGTATGTGATATGCCGAGGAGACCTAGACAAAGGAGGAGGCTTGGGAATCTCAGAAGGCTTCATGGAAGAAGTGGCATCTGAGAAGAGATGTCCTTGAAGAAGGAAAAGGATTTCAATACGCCAAGTTTGGGAGGAAGGGCATTTTAAGAGGAAGGAATGGTGGAAACAGAAGCCAAAAGCAAGAATGTGTTCAAGTAGCAGTACCTTGTGGCCATGGTAGAAGGTGAAGAGAAACAGGAAGTGGACTTAAAAAGGCAATGAGAGTCATGAATTCTGTGTGTTTAGGAGATATTGCTGGTAGCAGTGTAAAGAATGGATTCAATTCATTCATTTATTCAATATTTACTGAGTATTTACAATGTACATGTGGCCCCTGCCCTTAAGATCTTACACCCGAGGGGCACATGATAAACCAATAATTGAGACACAATGTGTTAACACCGTAATGAAAGCAGACCTGGGAATGCTATGAGAGCCCGGGGGTTGTCCTGTATTAAATATCGGAATATGGCAACACACACTAGACATAGCTCCTGTCTCCTAACAGCTTACAGTTAACTAGAATACCAGAAAGGCAGGTGGAATTTCCTGGAAATTGATGTTGGAGACAACATGGAATTACAAAGTCACAGAGTTGGAAGGACTCTTGCAAAATGATCAGATTCAGTTATAACTTCCAGACAGGCAGAAGGACAGTAGAATGTAGAAACAATGTGACTGCAGCCTAAATATAAAGCCATTCCTGGCCCGGTCTGCCTGATACCTGCTGTGTTACGTCTCTGGTCATCAAGTTTCTGATTTGTAACAAGGTTGAGTTAAAGAATGTTAATCAAAAATGACTTTACTTTTTCTGCGAAGTTAACAATTTCTTTAATTAAAGTTTCTATGAGAAACTTCAAATCCTAACAATATGGTAAGTTGAGATCACTGAAATCCTTCCAACCACAAAGATACAGAATTTTTAATAAAACACATAACATGCATTTTCTTATATGTTTTGAAGAAAAAATGGAAAACACCCAAGTACCAGAAACAAAAAGGAACTTAAAATCCAGGCAATAAACTTGTGATCAGATGCTGAAGCTGCCTAGGATGAGGTGGGTGTTAGTCTTAGTAACCTTGGTCCAGTGACCTCGTGTCTAATGTCCACATGAGGACAGATGAGCCTTCTGTAGCCCTCCCCAAACCTAGGAATTGGAATTAAGAAACATTCATAAGACTAAGCCCATGAAAAACTACACCTTAAGAAAAAGAGTAGACTGGGAAAAATCTACCCTCCTGTTACAAGGAGACAAGAAAGTTGATTTCATTCTGTCTGGGCTCTCTTTAGGGAAACAAAATGTCTCCTTAGAATATTCCCATCCTTAAGCCTCTGACTCACATGAATTCAGGGCATGAATTTGCATTATTCATACAGTTAAGGAACCCCTAGGCCAATAAATCAATATAAAAATAGATCCAAGGCCACTGCACATCAAAACCACAATGATATATCACCTCACACCAGTTAGAATGTCTTTTATCCAAAAGACAAGAAATAACAAATGTTGGCGAGGTGTGGAAAAAAGGGAACCCTTATGTACTGTTGATGGGAATGCAAATTGGTGCAGCCACTTTGGAAAACAGTGTGGAGGTTCTGCAAAAACCTAAAACTACCATTTGATCTAGCAATTCCACTTCTGGGTGTTTATCCAAAGAAAATGAAAACACTAACTCAAAAAGATATAGGTGCCCCCTGTTCATTGCATTATTATTTACAACAGCCAAGCTATGGAAACAACCTAAGTGTTCCCTGATGGCAATGGATAAATTGGGAAGGAAAATTATGTATATATAACATAGTGGAATATTATTCAATATTGGTTCAACTTCAGTATTGATGTATGAAGTTTTAATACCTCAGCCATAAAAAGAATGAAGTATTACCATTTGCAACAGTATGGATGGACCTTGAGGGCTTTACGCTAACAGAAATGAGTCAGAGAAAGACAAATACCATATGATCTCACTTATATGTGAAATCCAAAAAACAAAAACAAAAACAAACAAAAAACCCAAGCCTGTACAAACAGAATAGACTGGTTGACAGAGGCAGGGGGTAAGGGGTAAGTCAAAATGTACAAACATCCAGTTACAAAATAAATAAGTCGTGGGGATATAAGGTACAGCCCCCCTCCCAAAAAAAAAAAAAACAACCCAGATCTAAGTCCAGTGATACCAGCAGAGTACCTGGGAGAAGAAAACCCGAACCTCTCATTCTGGGCACAGGGATTCTCTTACAGGGAAAAAATCCTGCTAAAAATAAGCTCATGATCGAACAATATAAACTGTATCAGGAAGTAATTGATGATGAACAAGAGTCAACAGACACAATAGTAGGGTAAGGGAATTAGACAACTAAGAATTCTGGAAAAGAGGATGACTGTCACTTTAAAATCATCCGTGATGGAGGGAATTGGAGACAGGTACACGAAACAAATTTGGCCAGATGTTAATAATTATTAAAGCTTATTCTTTGACCCAGCAACACCACTCCCAGGTTTTTAACTTTTCAGGTTTTTTATTTTTTAAATTATTTTATTGCTGTTCAAGTATAGTTGTCTACTTTCCAGGTTTTTTAAGATAACTAAAAACAAACCTCCACATAAATACCCACATAAGAACCTTAATAGCAGCTTCAGTCACAGTAGCCCGGGCTGAGCACAATCCAAGTGCCCACCAGCAGGAGACTGGGTAAACAGGCTTTGGTATGTTCTCACAATGGAAGACGACTAAGCAATAGAAAGGAATGAACCGCTGATGAATGACGACAACACAGCTGGATCTCACAGAGCTCGTGTGCTCAGTGGGAGGAGCTGGACTCGGAAGAGTGCGCCCTGCGTGGTCATGGTCGGGGCAACGACCGAGGTGGAGCAGACAGGGTCGTGGGTGGTGAGAGGGAAAAGGAGTGAGGGTTTATTTAGCTCTATGTAAATTCTTTTGTAAAAACCTGAAAAAAAATTGGCAACATACATAGCAAAATTTGAACATACATCTCATCTCAATCGCAGATATACTTGCTTGTTATAGCATTATTTTATGTACTTTCCTTATATTTGAAACGTTTTATCTTTCAAAATACGTAAATAAACACAGAAATGAAGATGGCCAGTGAGGCTTTCAGGCCGTAAGTGACTTACTAAATTTCCCACATGCGGTTGTAGTCTCAGAACGAACGAACGGCCTTGCTAATGGAACCTGTATTGACATGAAACTATTTTAAATTTCAATTAGCCGTGAACATGACGACCGAGCCCTGCTTCCATCCAGGACCTCAGAAAAGGGAGAACGGCACACAGGGAGGCTTAGGCAACACACTCTGCTTAAACTTGGAAGACTGATCCTCAAAACATGGAGTCCGGCCCTGAGGCCCCTTCTCAGACTGGCTAATGAGTACTGCAGGAGTTGGAAAAACGTCACTTCCCTGCAACTCACATCTTCAAAATTAAAAAGGATTTACTCCATTACTCCTGAGGCGAAGGCTAACAAAGAGTATACTGTAAAATGACCTCAAGTGTGCTTATAACCTACGATCAAAAATCAGTTAAATACCTCATATGGAAGCGCCCTGAAGTCTATTTCCTTACGTAATGTTAGAGTGAATGGCCCGTTTTGTGACTCTACCTTAACTGAGGATTTCTAAATGCCTAGGAACTGTGCGAGAGATTCCAGAGTCTCAGGAGGCCCCTTCACATCACTGTCTCCTGTCCCTTCCCCCCAGCCCTCAGCTGGGCTCCCCTGTGCACCCAGCTGTTCAGCCGCTGCAGGGCTAGGGCGACCCCAGGGCCATGTTGCCCAGACAGTCCCAGTTTATGTTTGTCGTCCTGGCTGATACCACTCCTTCCCCTCTCAATAGTGTCCTCAGTACGCGATCACTTTAGCTATCATGGACACAGCCTGGGATTTGGAGTTAAAAGACCCAGGTTCAAAAACATTTTTAAACTAATTTTTTAAGAAATCCTCACCCAAGGACACTTCCATTTGCCTTTTTAGAGGGAGAGAAAGGGAGAGAGGAAGAGAGCGAACCGGTGAGAGAGAAGCACGAACTGGTTGCCTTCACACGCGCCCAGGCGGGGGAGCTGCGCCAGGACCAGGAATCGTGCGAGTCTGCACCAGGGGTCGCGCGGGTCTGCGCCTGGACAGGCGATGCACCCGCAGCCGAGGTCTGCGCCCTGGCCAGAAGGGAATGCGCAACCTTTCGGATGACGCTTCAACCACTGAGCCACACTGGCCAGAGCCCAGGTTCAAGTTTTAGTTCTACTTAAAGTAGAGAAAACGTAGGCAAGGGCTGTACCCTCTCTGAACCTCGGTTTCTTCACCTAAAAATGCAGAGTTACAACAAATTTCGGGGGTTGCTGTCAGGCTGAGAAACTTGTCAAAGCGATCGGGATAGAGTTATTTCGCCCACTAGAACCAGAGCCAGCAGTTCACCTCCCTCTGAAAGCCGTTACCTTGCCGACCTGGAAGCAGTCGTCCGCGGTGAGGGAGACGAGCCGTCGGGGGCTGTACAGGTCCCTGACGGCGGAGCCGGTGCCTCTCTGGAAGACGCCTCGGGCCAGGCCCTTCACACTGAGCATGTACACGTCCTGCAGCCGCATCAGGGCCCTGGCTGCTCCCTCCAGGTCCTCAAAGGCTGGCAGGTCCCGCTCCACCTTCTCGTAACCGTCCTTCAGAGCTGTAAAGGTCGTGAGAACAGCCCCCCATTCAAGACACAGGCATAATCACCTGCTGCCATGTTTCGTGAACAAGGATAATGCTTGCTTTGCTCGTCTTCGCGGTGACAAGCACAGTTCCTGGCACAGAGCGGGCGCTCCATACAATCTCCTGAGTAAGGCCGAAAGGCTCTCGGGTGAAAAGTAAGGCACACACTTCCACCACACTGCCCCGTCCTATCTGTCTCCCGGAGTCTCGCCCTTTTCGGGGACAATTCTTCCTCTTAACTTCCCCAAAGTCAACGAACTCGTTCAAGTACAAAGCAGAGGAAATTAGGGACGTGATCTTGCTCCAGATCACACTGTCGTGGCAACGCAATAAAACAGAAACTCTTAGAAGACATCACTGGCTACACGTATGTAAGTGGGATGATATATAACCTGTCGCTCCCAGCAGGACTGTAGTGAAGATCAGGTGAGATCATGGGTATGAAGGTACGTTCTCATGCAAAATTATGGAAACATAGTAACAAGGGGGCCTAGTTCTTCGTCATAGTTAGAGCTAAGGAGATCAGGCAATGCCCACCCACTTCATTATCCTTCATCACAGCCCGTCAGAGTCTCTCTCCTGTCCACTGAGTCAGGAGACAGAACCTTCTCTTTACCCACCAGCGCCGGCGCCCCCGCTCGTTACCTCGGATGTTCTCACTGGCCTCCAGACTGTGCACCACGTTCCTCCAGTCAGACTGCAGGCGTTTGATGAGGGTAAACGCAAGCAGAGGGTTCGACACAGGGGATGCTGAATCCTCGTGCAAAGAAAGCACCTTGTCATAGAACCTGAAAGAGAGGACCAGAGTGATCTCACCTGCTGGTGCGACCGCCGCACCTAGGAAAGGCCGGCATGGGGGTTATACAGTAAGAGTAGCTAAAAATGAAACGCTGAACCCCTTTAGACTCCCGTAATATTCTGACCAATAAGCACAGAAATATGAAAACTACCAACACAACAAAATCAGGTCTATGCATGTGTCCATTTAATGAGGCGGTCTCTGCTGGTCAATTATTGTATATTGGGCATCGTGCTGGAGGCTAGAGAAACAAGGGCAAGACAGGGCCAGCCCTCAAGGAGTTCACAACCCAGGAAGGCTTCTCTCTCCTCATTCTATATTCAGCACTTAGAACCTGGCAGAAGCTCAAACACATTGTTCGACTCATTGCGGTAGTGGTGACACGTGCCCCGAGAGGAGTGAGCCTACAGTGCCATGTAACGCCGCAGCAGTTTTCCAGCAGGGCACCCAACCCAGGCGGGAGTTAGAAGGTCGAAGGAAGGACTTCCCCGAGGAGGTGGCACTTGATCTGAGTCCTGAGGGACCAGCTAGAATAGCCACTCCTTATTGAGCCCTTACCATGTATCAGGCCTTCTGCTAAGTGCTTTCGGTACAATCTCACTGAATCTCCCCCAACATCCCTGTGGTAGGTCTTATCATGCCCGTTTTACAGGAGAGGAAACTGAAACAAGGCCACACTGTTAGCAACAGAGCCAGGGATTAACCCAGCTCTGCCTGACTCTGAAGCCTGTTCTCAGCTGCCTCTGCCCTGCCGTTTGCCACGGAGCTGGAACAAAGAAGGGAGGAGGAGCCAACGGGGACCCGTGTGCCCAAGGGCACGGAGGCTTGACATCTGTTCATTCAGTAAGTCAGTCTGGACCGGCTGCTTGCTGGGTTTCAGACTCCATGCTGGAAGCTGGGCAGGACCGGGTCCCATGCGCAAGGATTTCATGGACAAGAAAAGAGATGTTTTTCTCATCACCGTATGCCCAAGTTCAACACATATTTCTACGAAAAATGAATAGAATACTATGTTTTTCTAGGAGCTAGGAACAAAGTTTGGAGTAAGACAGTAACCTTGGTCTCAGAGACTCACAGCCTCGTGGGTAACACAGACATGAATAATTACATCACAGATGCAACACCAGATTTGTGAGTGAGGCTTAGAGGGGAGTACGAAAAGTGGGTGATTAACCGGCCAGAGGAAATTCAGAAAGTGATCTTGCTCCAGGTCACACTGGAGCAGATCAGAGAAGGTAGTCTCTCCTTTCACAGAGGAGACAGTGAACGAGATGTGATGGATGAATGCGAACATGCGGAAGGGAGAGGAGGCCTCCATCCAGGCAGGCAGAGGCTGCTCAAAGGATGCAAAGACACAGAAAGTCAGTAGGGGCTTACAAGCACTTTCGTATTGCTGGCGCACGGGGTGCGTTGGGAGATGGGAAGACCAGACTGGAGAAGTGAGGAGCTCCCTACGGGCCTGGCCGAAGAGTTTCGTTTTCACACTGAGTGCAACTAGGAGCCACCAAAAGTTATAAGTGAGAGTTGGATGCACTATGATATGTTTACATCTGTATATAAACCTGAGAAAGGGTGGGGAGAAGGGTTCAGAAGTGGAAGTGACTGGAGGCAGAAAGACCAGGCAGGAGACCATTTCAAAACTACAAGTGGGAGACAAGGTGAATCGGAACCCGAACAGTGACAGTGGCGGCCAAGACTGGCGTGGATTCCAGGGAGATGTCTGGGAAGTACACCACGTAGACACTGCCGACGGCTGCTGGGGCGTGAAGAGGTAGGGTGTTCCAGCGTGCTTCCGACCTTTCTGGCTTGCCGGCATTTGCAGGAAAGGTCCAGAAATGATGGGGTCAGCAGCCGTCACCTTCCTAGCTCTTTTCTCTCGCTCTCAGATGCCCCACGGGAGTGTTCATGGAAGCAAGAGAGGCTGTCTCCTTTTCTGGTCTACTACGGTTATTCCACCTCTAACACACTAGCAGGATTTACATTATTGAAATGTGTCGATTATAATAAGGCAGACTTAAGAGTCCTAACCCTGCCCTCTAAGAATTTTCCCCTTGTTTTAAAATTATTAATTTCCAAGAACCATAACAGCAAAGGAAGGGAAAGACTGTGATCGAAGTGAAAAGAATGTGGATTTATGTGAACACGTGCAAGAACATGTGAGACTGTAAGTCCCCTGGCCCGAGTGGAGGACTTCCCCTGAGTGGAATGGGTTGAAAGTGAAGAACAGAGACAGCGTTTGGGTGGGGGAGTTTCAGTGCCTTCAAGTAGAGTCCGACCTAAAGACCTCCCAAGGGTGGTCACTGCAACTATAAAACAGAGCCTGCAAATAGAAGGTGACCTGCCTCACGGTGCTTCCGGGCGGCTGAACGTTCAATTCAGGCATACACGAAGGAAGGAGATTCTGGGCCTGGCTGCCCCATGGAAGGCATGGGAAGCCTTTCAAGTCCCAGGATGTCTCTGATCCCCAAGCAGGGCTACTTGAGAGTGGCCACCCGAGGGTTTTGAAACTGAACCAGAATCCAGGGTGTGGGACTTTTTTTTATGACCCATTATTTCCTGCTTCAGCTCCATATGGAACTACTTAGTGAACGATATTCCATTGCTAGATGAAAAAACTTACAAGCAGGGATTTGGGCTTGAGTCCAGCCTGAAGAATAAGTGTCCAGGAACAACTGAGGCCGAATGGACAGTGATTTTATAAGACAGTTGGACAGGGAGGAGCTGGGAGGGGCTGGGAGGAGACCTTATCCTGACCAGCCTCCAACTGTCCTTCGGTTTCCTCCTCTATAAAATGACAGAGCTAGTCTAGTCTAGGAGATCTCTCTTCTGGGACAACCATTCTAGTATTTCTTTCCATCACCTTTTCTGCTACTGAATAAAGGGGTTCTTCATCTAGGGGACTTGAGGAAGTGCTTGAGGACTATGGTTAACAGGCATCAGAAGAAACTGAGGCACAAAGAGAAAGAGGTAACGCAGAGAGGTGAAAATTGCCCCAAGTTATCAACCAGATCAAAAGCATTATCTCTTTATTCTCTTCTCAGCCCACTTTGTATTATGGGGTCAATTAGTTTAGGGCAGTGATTTGATCTTTACTGTAGCACATAATTCAATTCAGCTTTCAGATACATCGTTTTTTCCATTACAGGAAGAAAAAAACCTATCAGCTAGTATCTGAGGCTGCTTTGGAATCCAAACGCTGGCCCTCTGCCCAGCCTCTGAGCAAATAGCTGGTTTTCCGAGACCGAGTAACTGGATGCTGAATTCAAACCTCACGGTTTCCTAAACGACAAATGCTGCTGAGAGTGGAAAAGCAGATCCTTTCCTTAAAGAATTTGCACATAAAATTTGCAACCCAATCCCTGAATTAAATAGAGTCTGGACAGATGATCCAACCACAATACACAGGCTATTTTAATTCAGTATGTTTCTCCTTTGGAATTCAGAAATGGCTTTATTTCAGTTTTCTGGGCCATTCTGAATGGCTAATTCTTAGCACAAAAATTATTGCTACTGACACTATTCGTTCAGTCTTGGCAGTTTTTAAAAACTGTACCGACAAAGAGGCAGAGGGGTGAAATATATTTATATTAAGGTATTTAGATATGTAACTAATACATACTATACTGGTATGTAACTGTATAAAACTAGTATAATTTTTATTTATTAAAGTAGGGTAGAGAGTACTTTCAATGTCGAAAAAATATTTTATTTATAAATTTAAAAATTCAAAGAAGACTATTAAATGAGGCCCTTAGAACTAACATCTTGAGTCCATAAAATCACCAGATTGGAAGTATAAGAAAATGAGCAGGAACTGCTAAAATTCTTGCTTTAAAAAGCAGGTTTTAGAGCATTGACTCAAGAGCAGTCGCTAAAATACCAAATTAAACTTTCTGAAATTAAATGTTCATAAGTCACATGAGAAGAGAATCTAGGATTCTTCTGGTTCTTTTTTGCTACCTGCGCTCTCACGGTCCTAGTTACCATTTGGAGCCAAATGTGGGGCGTACTTTCAGTAGTCAGTCTTAAACAGCAGTCAGAAGGGCCTGACATTTATTGATCAAGTTTTACATTTCAAGCACAATGGTAAATATCTTTATACAGTATTTAATCCTTCCAAGAACTCTATGGGGGTAGGTACTACCATTATTATTCTTTTACAGATTAAAAAACTAATGCTTAACGAGGTAAAGAAACTTACCCAAGGCCAGAGCCAAGGACTCCAGTAGAGGCCTGTTGAATTCCAGAATCATCATGTGCTTGTCTGCTCACAAGACCTCATCAGGTCTGGGTCCTGTCAGTCCTGGATTTGCTACTTCCTAGCTTTGTAATCTTGGATAAGGTACTAAACTTTAGTTTTCTCATATTTAAAATAATTCTCATTTGTTTAAGAGAGTGACACAAACCTACTTCAAGCATGTGCATCAGAGAGAATTAAATGACATAAGGTTGGTGCAAGACCTCCCACGTTGGCACTGGCAATGAAGATGAGACCGTAAAGCCCTGTCTCGCTGCTTTGATCCTCACTCTCCTCTGAGCTCGACCCCTGAGAGGCCCCTCATTGGCATCCAGATTCTGAGCCCCCATATCCATCCCGGCCACCAAAATAGTTTAGTGGTAAGAGAACAAGTGGGAACATGCTGGTATCTGAAGTCAAAGACAAAAAAGTCTATTTCCATTCATTAACTTGGACTCCAATGAATTGAAAGTCCAATTTTTTAAGAATAAAATTAAAATATTTTGCTCTGTAAATGTGGGCCTATAGAATGTTAGGCAACTATGCTCCTCCAAGGAGTGACAAGAATGATGGAAATTATCATCATGTATTGTTATTATTAATACATACTCACATACATTACGTATACATGTGTGTATGTGAACCATCGTGCTATTTAAAACTGATAGTAAATTTAAACATGCATATAACTGCTTTTGTGCAAACTACATACTTAAGAGCACATTCCAAATTACATCATCATTCAGTCATCACTGAGTAACAAATAAGATCTGTCATATACACTTGTACACACAAATTGTTCTCTTGCATGCATCTCTCGCACACAGCCCCTGTGTCCCACACACCTTCCTGTGTTTCCCAGGCTCAGTATCACCATCACAAACACTCGCTCACAATTGTGTAAGCCGTGCCTTAGGAGACAGCCCTCTGTAGTCTCCGCTCAGCAGAGGGTCACATGACATAAGTACAGTATTAATATATTCAGATGGTGAAGTGGTTACGCTGCTGTTTCTCCCACTGTGGGCCCCTGGATGTCTGAGCAGAGAAGGCACGACAAACACAATCGTTCATCTTCCACAGTCTGACACTGACAGAGTCCGTGTGTGGCTGTGGCGCCCAGCGTGCCCGGCCTGCGGTATTTCATCCTCAGTGTGCCACACCAGAGATTGTTGATTGTGTCTCTGCTTGCGTGTGCCAGACTCAGTGTCCTCTGGCATCAAGGATGGCTTTACCCAGTATTTTCTTCACATCAAACACCTTCATGTGTATATAACATCTCAGGCGTCATTATTTAGAATTTAGAGAGTGCTAACATGAGTGAAGAGAAGGGAGAGCTGAAAGCAAAGGAGGCATGGACATCTCTGATCAAGACTCATGATGCTACAGACGCCCAGCTCCCTGAAGTCAGGGCTGGGACTTGTTCACCCCCTTATCCCCAGTGGGTGGGGCAGTGCTTGGCACTCAAACATACACTGATGGACATGAAGAATTATTCATATAGTGACTTGTACAATTACTTAGCATCTTTCACATGTAGAGTATCATATACATAGTATCATGTCCATCCAGTCCCAGTGACATGTAAGTCCTCTACATGGTCACACAATGTCACCTGACTCATACTAAACACCAGTTCACTGGGTCACATGGTCAACACACATATAGTTATGGCCCTGCACAGTATTCTCTCCATCTCCTTCCGGTGGTGTCTCTGTGATACCGAGCCTGGTGGCCCACAGAGTCTGACACACTGCCTCGGAGGTCCTACTTGGCCTCAGAGTCACTTCACCACCCCTTTCCACACGCATTGTATCAACTTCACTGTGTGACAGCTGGATCTGGAGTGCCATTGTGTCTGTGTGTGGCCCCACGCTGTGTGACACAGCGTCTCTGGGGTCATATTCAGTCTCAGTTTCCCCATCATCTCTTGCCACAGTGTCTTGAGGTCACACACAGGTGACAATGGATCTAGGGAATCACACCCACAGTGTCTCAGTCTCACGGTGTGACACTGGGTCAGAAGTCCCATGAAGGTTGACTACGAGCTTCGGAGTTACCCCCAACTCTGTAGCACAGTGTCTCAATCTCGCTCTCTGACTCAGTCTCCCCTACTCAGGTCCCTCTGTCGCTTACCCTCCGGTGCCCTCACCTTGTCAGGTCCCGCAGCCGTGCCTCCTCCCCACGCAGGTAGTGCCGCAGCAGTGCCAGCAGCCGGCGCTCGGGCGCCAGGGCGCGCGCCACACTGGTCAGTGCCGAGAACGTGTCTCCACCCGCCACAGCCCCTGCTGGGTCCGCTGCCCGGAGCGCCAGCACCGCCAGCAGAGCCGCCAGCCGCGCCACGGAGCCCATAGCTGGCGCTGGAGCACGTCCCCTTGGACCGTCCAGCCCGTCGCAGGCCCCGCCTCCCGGCACTCCCACCCGTCCCACTCCTCCGCCCCGCCCAGTCTGCTGGTCCTTCCCCGCTGCCCAGCCTTGCCCCAGGCTGGGACGCTTTCTTTGCTCTGATGCCTCCCCTCATTCTCCGTCCCCGCTCTGCTGCCCTTGCCTCCTCACACTTCGTGGGGGCTGCCTGCAACCTCTGTGGCTGCCCGCTTTCCACTAAATCACAGCCTGGAGCAGGTGTTTCCACTGTACCCATTTCACACTTGGGGAAACTGAGGCAGCCGTTGGGGTGAGCGATGACTTCATTGGCGATGGCTGCACAAGACCATCCTGAAAACATTCTCTCTCTCTCTCTCTCTCTCTCTCTCACACACACACACACACACACACACACGATCAGGGGATGGAAATACAGAAACACCACTGGATTCTGATGGAGAAATCCAGAAGAGTTAACAATGCATTGTGGTAATAGCTGTGCAGCTAAAGAGCTATGAGGCAGCAGAGGAGAGGAAAACATTTCACAGAGGACTTGACATTGAGTCATCCGAAAGGGTGAGCAGAATTTTAACTGGAGGTGAAGCGGGTAAGGCCATTAGGGTTAGTGAATGACAGACAGATCCAGGATATACGGAACCTAGAATTCAAAGGTCCCAGGTCACTGCTCCACACAACACTCCCATGGTCACTGAAGCAAACAAAAATACTGTCAACTGGCTTACTTATTCTTTTCCCCTTTTTCCCGGGCGCTGTTCATTTATTCATTTAACAAATACGTAGCACCTCTGTTACTGTGCTGAGGACACAGAGAAATAGCAGGCCCAGCCCTGGACTCCCAGGGGGAGACAGAGATGCGAACAACCACAGTGAAGTGCTATCGGGATAGCCGAGGGCTGTGGTTAGTGAGCAACGGCCACCCTGAGCAGGGAGCCCGTCCCATGCCTGGGTGCCGGAGAGGGCCCCGCAGAGCAGGCCCCGTGTGCAGGCCCGAAAGGATGAGAAGGGATTGTCTGGAAGATGGCTGGCAACGGAGGGGTGGGCTTTCCTGGCAGTGGTGTGTGTGGGTACCAGCCTATGAAGGTAGAAAACAGTTTGAGCTTCAGAAATAAAAAACTCCTGTGTTTGGGGCTGTCAGATTGGTAAGGGGATTTCCATATCATACTAAGAAATTTCATCTGTCCTCAATGAAAATGTAAGGGAAGTTTTTAAGGTGGCGATAATGGTCATTTAGTGATGGAGTGAGGTCTTTTTCTTGCCTAATTGCGTTGGCTGGAACCTCCAGTATAATGTTGAATACAAGTGACAAGAGAAGACGTCCTCCTTTCGTTCCAGGTTTTGAGAAGAAAGCCTTCAGTCTTTCACCATTGAGTATAGTGTTAGCACCTTTCTAGTTCACCGAATGTCTTTATCTGTCAGTTCCATTTTCTGCATCTATTGAGATGATGTGGTTTTTGTCTTTTATTCTCTAAATATGATCTGTTATGATTGATTTTTGTTTGTTGAGCCAACCTTGCATTCCTGGGGTAAATTTTGTTCGTATATGAAGGGCAACCCCCCAAAAAAACCCAAAATTATTTTCTGGAGGGCAGGCCCCTTATAGTACAGGCCTACCTGTACTACAGGAGAGTACTTAGAAGGTGACTGAAGTTTAAACATGTAAGAATAAATACACAATTACACAAATTTTTTAAATTATTTATTTATTTACTTTTAGAGAGAGGGGAAGGGAGGGAGAAAGAGAGGGAGAGAAACATTAGTGTGTGGTTGCATCTCATGTAGCCCTCACTGGGGACCTGGCTGCAACCCAGGCATGTGCCCTGACTGGGAATCGAATGGGCAATCTTTTGATTCACAGCCCGCCCACGCTCAATCCACTGAGCTACACCAGCCAGGGCCAATCGCACAATTTTCTATAAATAAAATCCTTTTTTGGAGTCCCCCTCATATTGCTGGATTCAGTTTCTTAATATTTTGCTGAGGATTCTTGTATCCATATTAATAAGGGGTGTTTGTAGTTTTCTTGTGATGTCTTTGTCTGGTTTTGGCATCAGGATAATACTGGACTCATAGAGTGAGTTGGAAGTGTTTCTTTCTCGTCTATATTTCGGAAGAGTTTGTAAAGGATTGGAGTTCATCTTTTCCATTTGATGGAGTTCACCACTGAAGCCATTTTGGCTTGGGCTTTTCTTTGTGGGAAGTTTTCCGACGACTACTAATTTAATTCCAATAGCAATTCTTTTACAGTAAGTCTGCTGGTAATGAATTCTCTTAATTTTCTTCCATCTGAGAATGTCTTTATCTCAATTTTATTTCTAATGTAGGCTTTCGCTGGGTTGACAGTACTCTTTTGCAGCACTCTGAAAATGGCCTCCCTGGGTTCTGGTGAGAAACCCGCGGCACGCAAATCATTATTCCTCTGTGTTCCATATGTTGCTGTTTTCTGGCTGGGTTGAAGAAGTTTGTCTTTGCCTTTATTTTTCAGAAATTTGATTATGATGTGGGCCTAGATTTTTTTTTCTTTTCTTTTTTTAGTTTATCCTATTTGGGATTCACTGCACTTCTTGTATCTGTAGGTTTATACATTTTGTCAAGTCTGGAAAATACTCATATATTATTCCTTCAAATACCTGTCTTTAAAAATATTCTTTTGGAATTCTGATGACACGGTTTAGGCCCTGCCTGATTTAGGTGCTGCCTCACAGGTCATTACCCCTCTGTTCATATTTGACAATGGTCTTTCTGTTCTTCAGGTTGGACCATTTCCGTGGATCTGTCTCTAAGTTCAGTGACTCTCCTTTCAGGTCTGTTATGCCATTGACTCCGTGAGTGAGTTATTTCGTTTTCTTTATCATACTTTCAGTCCTAACATTTCCATCGAGTTCCTCTTTATATCTTCTACTTCTTTATTGATACTTTCTACCTTTCCATTTGTTTCAAGAGTGTTACGCTTACTTTTGGAGCATTTTATAATAATCTCCAACGATTTCAACATTTGTGTCACCTCTTCCTTGACATGTGTTGATTGCCTTTTCTCATACCCATTGAGGTTTTCCTGGTTCTTCATATACTGGGTAGTTTTGGATTAAGAACTAGACATTTTGAATATTGTAAGTGTCTAGATCTTGTGTAAATCTTATGGATAATCGTAATATTTTTGGTTTAGTACTCAGTTGACTCGCTGGATTCAGAAATCCTGACCTGCCTTCTGCGGTTGCGCTCCCAACGTCAGTTCTGTTTTTAAAGCTTTGAAGTGCTGTTCAGGTGTGTCCCTGTGGCGCACAAGCCAGAGGCCGATCTCGGGACTCGATAGTGGGCTATCCCAGATCAGTACTAAAATGTATGACATGCTTTTTAGCATTAGATCCCTGCACGCACAGCTCAGGGGTGTGGACAGGAACTACTGGGTTGCTCTCCGAATTTATTTCCTCTCCGCGATCTCTCTGATACTTTCCAGTGCTCTGAAGAGCCCCTTTTTGGTTTGCTGGTCAAAAACCTGAGGCTTCAGTTACCCTACTCTGCTGTGTTTCTCTCAGGATTGCCTGAATCAAGGGCCCAGAGGCAGGAAAACAGAGGGAGGAAAGAAAAATCAGTGGGGATTTGCCCCACTCTGTTGGTATCACTACAGGTAAAAACTACAGCATTATTTGAATTGGTTTCAATGCATGTAGATGTCATATATAAGGTAGCTCAAAGTTTCAGGCAGCCCTAGGCCCTCACGACCACCATCGCCATTCAGGCCGCCACAGCGGGGCTGCCTGTGGGGCAGGGGTGCAGGAGAACAGAGGACACAGAAGGAAAATGTGGTCTGTCCCTCCATCTCAACGTGGAGGGTCCTCTTCCCTCTCATTGAGCTGCTCCTGCAGGTTCCTCAGTCCTCACCTGGGGGCCAGTTTCTGGGGTAGGGACTACTGAGGATTACAAAGGAGAAACTCACTGCCAGTTTAGTGGTGCTCCAAATTCTGGTCTTTCCCTCCAGTCTACTTCCTATCACTTACTTTTTTATTTTTTAATCCTCACCTGCTGACATGCCTATTGATTTTAGAGAGAAAGGGAGGGAGAGAGAAAGAGAGAGAAGCCTCAGTGTGAGAGAAACAAGAGATTGGTTGCCTCTCAAACAAATCTCAACTGGGGACATCTCATATGTGTCCCAAGCAGAGACCGAACCTGCAACCGAGGTGTGTGCCCCGACCGACGGGGAATCAAACCCGCAACCTTTTGTTTTATGGGACAAGGCGCCAACCAAGTGAGCCACATCAGCCAGGGCTATCATTTGCTTTTGAGACTGCTTAAATGCCTGCTGCATGCATTGTGTCCAAGTTTGAGAGCTTCAATCAGTGGTAAGATATCTTACCATAGTAAGAACTTCCTACATTATAATAGTTTGTTTTAATTCTGCATCAGAGAGGAATTTTATACATCACTCTATGTAACAACAGGATTCCAAATTGAATTAAAACCAAACTAAAATTTAACTAAATTATGCAACAAGTACAAATAATTATGTGACAAAAGAATAGATATTTTCCAAGCATGGCTAAGTTTGTGAGGGCTCAGCTTATGTTCCTTTTTGGTAGTTATCAGGGGTTTTTTTGCTTGTCGTTTGACCTGTATTATCAGACAAGCCCTATTTCTGAATGTCAAAAACAAAAAATATATATAATAGCTCTGAAAAAATGTTGCTATTATTATTAGGCTTTTCATGCACAAACATAAAGAAAATTAAAGTATAAATAAAAAGGGCCAACGAAAAGGTCAAGATTGTCAAATAACTATAGGGGCAAGAAAAAGAAGCTTTTCCAGAAATAATGAACATGCCTGGCTCCGTGTAATGGAGTCTCCCCAGTTCACGCCACACCAGCCCTGCTGGCCTGTGGCCTTTTCATTTCCTGTTCCTCCCAAGCTCTGTCCTGATTCATGTGTAATTTCTGACTAGCTCCTACTCGTCCTTTGAGTCATTTCCTCACGGACTTTTTATTTGTCTGCAGACTAGGTTTGAATCCCCACATTATTCAAAATGCCCCAAATATTTCCCTTGGCAGCATTTATTACAGTTATAATTCCTTCTGTAATAAATGGCTGTGAGTTCTACTAGATCACAAGTTTCATATTGACAGGACTGCCTAGCAGAATGCCTGGCAACTGCAGCACTCACTTAAAAAGTAGAATAATGGAGCAGAAAGAGCATTTAAAACCATCCCATCGATGTCTTTATGAAGGGTCGTCTGTGTGCCAGTCCTCTGCCGAATCTTCTGTACTATCTGTCTTCTTTCCCTCAGAATAAACCTATGAGGGACGTATTTTTCTTCTGCATTTACCGTTGAGAAAACTGTTGATCTGTGAAGTTAAGTAACGCGGTGCAGAGTGGCAAATATTGAGCCCAGGGTCTCCAGCTCGCAGCCGAGTGCTTTTCCCGCTGCATCTTTACCTCAGGTTGCTCGTTATCCCTTCCTGGGTCATGTTCGAGGAGAGTTTCCATGGGACTCAATTCCGTTCATTTTTCCTCAGTTTCCTCCTCTACATTGTGGAAGGAATCGGCCAATGGGCCAATGTTCCTAGGGGTGTGGTCCACAGTCCATCAGTACCAGACCCATGGAGGGAAGATGGATGCTGCTATGAAAAATTCAGACTCCAGAGCCCCAGCCAGACTCACTGAGTCAAACTACAGGGAAGCGGGGGCAAGGCCCAGGAACACGCATTTTAACAGGCTCGTGAGGTGGTTTTTAAGCATGTCTAAATTGAGAACACTGGTAGTTTTTATTCCAAACTTCCCTCCAGCTTTGATGGTCATTGCTTCTAAAACATTAAGTTCAGAGGGCATATCGTTGTATCTCTACTGTCTTTCACAGAGCCTGGAACTCAGTACACGTTTAGTGAATGAATATATTTGGATTTGGAAGACAGATCCAAGTCCTTGCTTTGGTATTTACCAACTGTGATTCCTTGGGAAAATGACTTCACCTCTTTGACCCTTAGTGTTGCCATCTCGAAGATGAAAATAATAATAACAGTCCTTATTCTGTCTGCCAACGGTTGATGTGGAAGATAAATTAAATCATGTTTTTGAAAGCTCTTGATGCCAATTTGAAGACGATTTTCGTTGAAGAACCACTACAGGTCCAAAGTAAATACCAACAGGGGACACTTCAGCCCTTCGAATTCACAGATGGCCCATCTACAGCTCTCTGGGGTGCACTAAATAGGGAGTTTATTAAAACACACAAGAAAGAACCACCACATTTCAAAATCACATTTCTGTTCCAAGTAGGAAGGGTCCTTCCAAGAAAGGAACAGCTTGTAGGAGAAATCTGAGGCATGCCCATGGCGCCCCCTGGTGGAGCATGGAAACCTACCGTTCTCGCCACATATTTGCCGCTTGCTTAGCAGAGAGATTGATTTGTCAGTGCATGGATCTGTTCTCCACCCAGATGGGAGCTTTTGTGGAGGTTCTCTTTGTCTCCAGAGCCTAGCCTTCATTCGTGTGTGCATTCATCAACCATTAGTGAGCACCCGTCACGCTGGGTACTGTGCTTGGCACCCGGAACACAGCGGAGGGCCGGATGGTCCCGGCCCTTGGAGCCCTGACGGTCAAGTAGTAGACACAGACAAGTAGATCGCCAGCAACAGTTACGTGTGCCAGGTAGGAGGAGGTGCGGGGAACCGTGGAAGCCACCTTCTTTGGCCGAAACCCAATGATCAGTTTTGAGAAAAGCCACAACACATTAAGGGGTGGGTAGGGGAAGATGAGTTATGAAATGTAAACAGGAGCCAAATAGAGTGCAGCTTTTATCCTAAGGTCAATGCGAAGCAACTGAACAGCTTTATTTTGTGTTTATTTAACACTAAGTCTATATAACAGCGTGTCTGGCAGAGGAGAGAGCACCAGAGTAGCGTTCTCTCCTGTCGCAACCTCAAATCGCGTCAGACAGTTTAGCATCTGAATATATATTTTCTTAATCCTCACCCCAGGGCACGTTTCCCATTACTTTACAGAGGAAGGCAGGGAGAGAGGAAGATGTTAGGGTGGCTGGTGACACGGGCTGTGAAGGAAATCACAAAGAGAAGAAAGTGTAGAGAATAAAGGTTTTATTCACTCCCCAAGAAAGGAGAGGCACATGGTGTAGAGAGAGACACCAGCACTGAGGGGTGGGGGCTCTGAGCTTTTATTGGA
>PVKM010022707.1:0-21629 GCA_004027735.1 Carollia perspicillata
CGAGATCTTGAGAAAGTGCCCCTTCCTTTCCATTTGCTTTTGGGGTTTTAGGTTTTAAGAATTAACCAGATCTAGAAGTGGCTATAGCTAATAGCATTACCAGTTAGAATCAATACAAAGATATCAAGACAAAATTAAGTTTTGAGTGGGTCAGAGAAGAAAGACAGGTAAGTGGTAAGTGAGAATATACAAAAAAAAATCTTACTAAATCAGATTATGTCCTTAAATTTCTTTCTTCTTTTTAAGGGATGGGAGAGACATGGCGGGTTCTGTTACAAAATTGACATGGTCCTTCGGAACTTTGACCATGCCTCCAGTGGCTATTACTGCCCTCCTGCACTTGTAACCGTTATGAACAGGTAAAATAGAAGTTTTCTCTTGGCAACATGACTGTGCTTTGACATGTGGGCTCTTGGAACGATAAAAAATCTAGCCATAATCAGTAACTCATCAGAATTTAAGTGTGCTATACATTGGAGCATTTGATTGTGTAAATTAGTGATTGAGATGAGTTTAAATTATGCAGTGTTATTCCTAAATTGATTTTTGACTAACAAATCGTAAAATTTAAGGTGACTTTTACTTTCCACAAACATTTATTATCTAGCTTCACTAATATATTGAATTATATTTAGATTTTATCTTCTTCATATAATAGAAAAGAAATGTTGTTTAATATTACATATTTTAAATTTAATGTGTGTGAGTCACGTTGTGTTTTTTGTAGAACAAAAGTAAGTATAACTGAACTGTGGAGGTTTCAAATGGTCAGACACTTCCCCATTGCTTCTTAGGTCCATGTGTAGAGCTAGACTTCTCGGTGCACAGGTGTCCTCTCGATGCTGACAGAGGAGCTGTGCCCTCTTGACACGCCATACAAGTCACAGCACACTGCCGATGTGCAACAGAGGATATATGCACCAACAGCCAAAGTGACTTCAGCGTCACTATCATATCAGGAGGACAATGAGGGCTGTGCAATTGACTCCTCCCTGCTGAAGACAAAAGCGGGACAACTCTTCAGCAGTTCCACAGGAAAACTATATCTGCAAGGCAAATCACTTACTTTTTTACTGAGGCCATTGTCTTTAAAAATATATATGGATACCAGGAAATGGGACAATAATGCTATGGTTTCATCTAGAGACCCTTTAATGTAGGTCAAACCTGCAGGAGGGACTCCTGTGTGCTGTCTCTGCTCGCCCCACGTAGGAAGTCAGTATTCAAAGCCACCAGTATTTCCTTCCCCCTTACCTTCTTGATTCCTTACCCTCTTTCCCAGTTTGTCCTCAAAACAATGCACAGAAATTCATACATGTAAGTGAGCACATACACATCCAGGAATAAACGGACAGCATTTGGCAAATAAATTGCCTGGTGAACATTTTATGCTTAGGAGACCCTTGCTTGGGAGTATAGCTCTACCTTTGATGTAGCTAGCGTTGTCTTTACTTCTGTCATTGTCCTTCCCCAGAATAGCTACCAGACAGGGAAAAAACCTTTATCCTCAGTTTGTTAATCCACCCAAAAGGTTTCAAGAACCTTGGGTTGGAAGTCTTCAGTCAGTGAGTCAACATAGGACTTTATTTAGGGGCCTAAACAATGGAACTATGATCTTTTGTTAATTATTTTTTAATTTATTCTGTTTTCCCTGGTGAAAATAAGTTAGTTTCATGTTTTTTAATGGCTATTTGCTTTTGTTTCTTTTTTGTTTATGTGTATATGCATGTTTATGTTAATCGAGTGCCTGTCACATACCTGTTACTGTGTTAATTACTTTTCATATGTGATCTGACTTTGTAAAAGTTCAATAGTCATGAGTTTATTAGAAAATTTTTTATTGAACACCTATTTTGTGAAAGGCACCATATTGGCATGTTGTACAAAAGAAATAAAAGGCATGGTGTAATTATCCAGATGCTACTTGCAGGCCAGCAGCTAAAAATACAGAAAATAGATATATAAAACAAGTAAAGAAGGTAGAATAACACAAAATTGGATAAACTCAAAGTGACATTACAGATAACCCACAGGGCCAAGATGACCCCAGGTAAGGCAGAAATCTGTTAGAGTTCAAATGCTTCATTTTCTAAACACCTTTGGGGACTTTGTGCAAAGGATAGAAAGTGTTTAGAAAAATAAACTACTGTTTCATTTCCCTCAATACTGGATACAAAAGTATGCTATGAATATTTAAAATTTTTCTTTGATTAATTGTATTCAGTAGTCAGTACTCAGGTGTGGTCCAACTCTAAAGCAGAATTATAGCAGAAGTAAGTTCATTTTTGTGCCAGCCTCAACCTCCCAGGCCCACCCAGGTGACCTTGTGCTGTCATGCTGTCAGTCACCAGCCAAGCCCCCAAGTTACCCCCAGGGATGCATCTGTCCTAGGCAGGTAACATACATGTGCTCTGCCCTGCAAACATGCCTACATCCAAAGCAGTGACTCCAACATGGGACATGCAAGTTGAGGGAAGGAAGGGCCCCGTACTCCTGATTTTTATTCAGACCCCAACAGATAAGAAATAAAAACTTACACTGTACTGCTCTTGGGTGACAATACATGTTCAAATATTTTCCAACAGCATCTTTTGTCTGAGAAAGTTAGGCAGTAGATGGAAAGTCTCCTCAGATCTAGCGGTGTCCACTAGCAGCCTTGGTAATCATTTTCTTCCATTACTGATTTCCCTTTGAGTTAAGACACTCCTGTCACTCACCAGCACCCAACCTTGTAGTTGCTAATTGATTTTCCACTCTTCTGCACAACTGAGCGACAGGTTTGATGGGTACAATTAGAACCACCTGCTACAAATTACCTATTTCTTTTGTTGTCCTGTAACTGCTCCTGGTCTAGAACTTTTAACACTTTGTGGAATCGGAAGAAAAGAAACACAGACCCTTACTGCTGAATAACAGAATTTTACTTGCTTACATACTGTTACCAAGTTTTTTCATGCCTGGCCACTTTGCTTCCAGACAGAGGGTGAATGCCAAGCTTGAGTTCCAAAGTTACCATGGAAAATTGGCTAAACACATGTATGTCTAAATCTTGAATCAATCAGTCATGGAATAGGGGGTACAAAACAATCCAAATGCCATTCAATTTTGTGAATTTTGCCAAAAGTGAGAAATACTGCAGTATCTCACTTTCTCCTAGGTTCAAATATGCATTATTTTCAAACATATTTACAGTTCTGCTATTTTCCTGCAACCACCATATCTTCCAAACATATTTGCACTTAACTTTCTTATTGGGGTAGAATATACATAACATAAAATTTATAATTTCAACAATTTTTAAGTGTTCAGTTCAGTGACATCGATACTCGCCGTATTGTGCAACCGAAACCACCACCCATCTCCAGAACTGTGTTTATTTTCCCATACTGAAATTCTGTACTCATTGAACGTTAACTCTCCATTCCCACTTGCCCCCAGGCTCTGGCTACCACAATTCTACTTTCTGTTTCTACGAGGTCGGCTACTCTAGTTCCCTCACAAGTAGAATCACACAATAGTCGTCCTTTTGTCCCTGGCTTGTTACACTTAGCCTAATATCCTACAGGTTACTCCATCTTGTAATGTGTCAGAATTCCCTTCCCTTGTAAGGCTGAGTAATAGTCTATAGTATGTATGCACCACATTCTGTTTATCCATTCATCCATCAATAGACGTAAGATGCTTGCACCTTTTGGCTATTGTGAGTAATGCTGCTATGAATATGAATGTACAAATACCTATTGAATCCTCGTTTTTGCACTTGTTTGGGTAATATACCCAGAAATTGAATTTTGGATCATATGATATATCTATTTTTAGTTTTTGAGGAAGAACCACACCCTTTCACAATGGCTACACCATTTTGCATTTCAACCAGCTGTGCACAAGGGTTCCCGTTCCTTCACATCCTGGCCAGCACTTGTTCTTTTGTGCTTTTTGATAATAGACGTCTTAATGGGAGTGAAGTGGTATCCACTGTGATTTGCGTTTACATTTTTGTAATAGTTAGTAATATTGAGCATCTTTCATGTGTTTCTTGGTATCTGTATACCTTCCTTAGAGAAATGTCTATTCAAGTCCTTGGCCCATTTTTTTTAATCCTCACCTGAGGACATTTTTTTCATTGCTTTTAAAGAGAGAAGAAAGAGAGAGAAACATCAGTGTGAGAGAGAAACATCGATTGGTTGCCTCCCATACACACCCCTAACAGGGATTGAACCCGTAACCCATGTATATGCCCTGACCAGGAATGGAACCCTCAACCTTTCAGTTGTGGGATAACACATCAACCAACTGAACTACACCAGCCAGGGCATCAAGTCCTTGGCCCATTATTTAATTGGATTGTTTGTTCTCTGCTACTGAGATGTAGGATGTCCTTAAATATTCTGGATAATAATTCCTCACCAGATACATACTTTTCAAATATTTTTTCCTATTCCATGGGTTGTCTTTTCACTCTATTGATGTGCAGACATTTTGAATTTTGATTAAGTCCAATTTTTCCATTTCCTATTTGTTGCCTCTGCATTTGGTGTCATATTCAAAAAGTCATTGCCAAATGCATTGACATGAAATTTTTTCCTATATTCTCTTCTAAGACTTTTATATTTTTAGTTCTTACATTTAGGTCTTTGATCCCATTTGAATTAATTTTTGTAAATGGCGTAAAGTAAGAACCAACTTCATTCTTCTGCAGGTAGAAATCCAGTTTCCCCAGCATCCTCGCTGAAAATATTGTCCTTTCTCCCACTGTCTTGGCACCCTTGTCAAAAATCACTTGAACATATATATGAGGGTTTGTCTCCGGGTTCTGTATTCTATTTCATTGATCTATACATTTTCTTTATGCCAATACCACAATACTTCGATTACCAGACTTTTTATTAAGTTTTGCAATCAGGAAGTGTGAGAAATCCACTTTGTTCTGATTTTTAAAATTTTTTTTTGTCTATTTAAATTAAACTTTATTGTATTTTTCTATTACCATTTAGTCCCCTCATACTTCACTTTCCTCAGGAATCACCACACTGTTGTCCATGTCCATGAGTCCTTTTTCCTTTTTGCTCAATGCCTCTACCACCTGATATCCTCCCCAAACTAGCTGTCTTCCTGCTCTCCATCTGAGTCTGTCTCTGTTTTGCTTGTTAGTTCAGTTTGTTCATTAGGTTCCATATATGAGTGAAATCACATGGTATTTGTCTTTCTCTGACTGGCTTATTTCATGTAGCATAATGTTGTCCAGGACCATCCATACTGTCACAAAGGGTAAAATTTTCTTTTTTACAGCCAAGTAGTATTCCATTGTGTAAATGTCCCATTGTTGTTTTATGCACTTAACTACTGATGGACACCTGGCTGCTTCCACATCTTGGCTATTGTAAATAACACTGCAATGAACACAAGGATGCTTAAGTTCTTTTGAACTGCATTCCTTTGGATATATTCCCAGAAGTGGAATCATTGAGTCAAAACGCAGATCCATTTTTAATTTTTTGAGGTATCTCCAGACTGCTTTCCATAGTGGCAGCACCAATCTGGATTCCCACCAGCAGAGCAAAAGGGTTCCCCGTTCTTCATATCCCTGCCAGCACTTGTTGTTTGTTGATTTATTGATGATAGCCATTCTGACAGGTGTGAGATGATATCCCACTGTGGTTTTAATTTTCATTTCTTGGATGATTGATGATGTTGGGCATCTTTTCACATGTTTCTTGGTCATCTGTATGTCCTCTTTGGAGACGTGTCTATTCAGGTCCCTTCCCCATTTTTTAATTGGGTTGTTTGTTCATTTGGTGTTGAGTTTTGTAATTTCTTTATGAATTTTGGATATTAACCCCTTATCGGATATATCAGCAACTATGTTCTCCCATTCTGTGGGATGTCTATTTATTTTGTTGATGATTTCCTTTGCTATGCAAAACCTTTTTAGTTTGATGTAGCTAGGAATAAACCTAGTCAAGGATGTAAAAGACCTGTACTCAGAAAACTATAAGACACTGAAGAAAGAAATTGAAGAATATACAAATAAGTGGAAGTACATACCATGTCCATGGGTAGGAAGAATCGACATCATTAATATGTCCACACTACCCAAAGCAACCTATAGATTCAATTCAATTCCTATCAAAATCCCAATGACATATTTCACAGAACCAGAACAAATATTTCAAAAATTTGTATGGAACAACAGAAGGCTCCACATACCAACAGCAATACTGAGAAAGAACAAAGTTGGAGGAATCATGCTACCTAACATGAAACTATACTATAAAGCCATAGTAATCAAAACAGCATGGTACTGGCATAAAAACAGACACATATGTCAATGGAACAGAATAGAGAGCCCAGACATAAACCCACACATTTATAGTCAATTAATATTTGACAGAGGAAACAAGCACATACAGTAGGCTAAAGATAGTTTATTGTATAAATGGTATTGGGAAAATTGGACAGATACATGCAGAAAAATGAAACTAGGCCACCTTCTTACACCACACACAAGAATAAATTGAAAATGGATCCAAGATTTAAATGTTGGAGCCAAAACCATAAAAACTGTAGAAGAATACATAAGCAACAAAATCACAGACATTGCTCATAGCAATATTTTATCAGATATTATATCTTCAGGCAAGGGAAACAAACAAAATTAAATGCATGGAACAACAGCTTTGTTCTTGTTTTTCATTTTTGTTTTGTTAGTCAGGGTCCCTTAAAATTCCATATGAAGTTTTAAAATGAATTTTTCTACTTCTGCAAAAAGAAATATTGGGATCTTGATAGAGATTACATTCAATCTGTAGATTGCTTTGGGTGGTATGGACATTTAAGAACAAGTCTTCCAATTAATCAACATGGGTTGATTTTCCATTTATTTGTGTCTTCTTTAATTTCCTTCAGCAGTGTTTTGCAGTTTTCAACGTGCAAGTCTTCCACCTCTTTGGGTAAGTGTATTCCCAAGTACTTTATTCTTTTTAATGGTATTATAAATGGAATTGTTTTTGTAGTTTCCTTTTTATTGTTCAGTGGTAGTATACCAAAATGCAACTGATTTCTCTGTGTTGAGTTTATCCTTCACCTTAAGAGAATTTATTTATTAGTTCTAACAGTTTTTGTGTACAATGCAGTTACCTTTCTTTTCTAAAAACACGTTTTAATTATATCCCTTTTAAAATTATACAATAAAAACATTCTTATTGGTACAGATTCAAGCAAGCCAGAGAATAGACTAAAAAGTAAAAGTGCACCCTCACCTCCACTATTCCCCTTCCCAACTAACCCCACTTCAATCCCGAAAGGTAACTTCCATTAATAGGTTGGTATTTACTCTTACAGGCTTAGTCCTTGTGTATATTTTCTAGTTCTACATTTCTCTTCCAGCGTTTTGTAAGAAACAATGTTCAGAAAACTTAACATTTCTAGTTCTTGAGGAGTACCACCAGATTCTTGCAATAATGATCATGATGTGTGTCTCCCGTTTGAAACTACTGATATCCTATTTCTACTCTTTATTTTAAGAAAAGAGAAAGAAATTTATCATCTTACATCAGTTCAGCAACAGAGTCATTTATTTAACTGGCATTAAACATGTTAACAGTTGTGTTATTGGGAGAAATCCGATCGAAATGACTCAATTCAAAACTGAGTCCTTCCTAACCAGGTCTTTAAATATAAGGACTACCACTGGGGTTTTAATTGAAATAGCCCTCTGGTGAAGGTACTTCCAAATGTATTACTTTTTCAATCTCTTTTTTCAGGTAATACAAACACAATCATTGTAGTATTGCTGCTGCTAAGTAGTGGGATGTTCACAGACAAGAAACATCTTTTTCTTCAGCTACCTATGATGCTGGCTGAACTGATGAAAAAAATGTAGTGTTCAATTAGAGATTTAAGTATAAAATATCTTCTTTTGAAGTGTTCACTTTCAAAATGCAAAATGTTCATTTTGATATAAAAATGTTTGTCTATGTATGCCAAAAATACACATTGATATCTTCAGATTGCATTTTTTAATTAAAATTTAATGTTTAGTGCCATGAGCAACAATTTCCTGTCAAGCTGATGGAAGCTCAAGATATATTTTTCTTGCTTACACTAAAAATGCACATTTGATGTCTTAACTTTTTAAAGGAGCAGATTGGCAAAATTAATTTCTTTCTGATTCTAAGAATTCTTCCCCTACAAAATTTGATTTTGTAAGTAGGTATACACAATTGAAATATTTTATCATTTTTAAAGAAAAACAAAAAATGCTTACTGAATTCCTTAGAGATAACATTTTATCCTGATTCAAATAATAATAATATAAAGCCATGTACTTGTGGTTTTCTTTGTTCCTTAAATCATAACATTTGAATTAAACAACCTCAGATAAAACAAACAAAAAAGCCAGATATTATAAAGCTCCAGAATATTCTCAAATGAAGAATTTTAAAACACAAACCCAGAAAAGACTTTAAAAGGTCATCTGCTGCATCAACACTTCTAGTGTTTGAAACCAAGTAAAATATTAAAAAATATAAACTGTTCTCTTGTTTCTTTATCAGTTGGAAATAGACAACTGAGAGATTGCTTGCTATTATCCAGAGTTAATTTCCTAGAATATACGGTTTAGAAGAAAGATATATTTGCTGAATTTCTTTATTGACAATGCCGTCTTCTTGCCCTGACTGGTGTGGCTCTCTGGGTTGAGCGCTGTTCTGTAAAGCGGAGGTCACCAGTTCGAAGCACATGGCGCCTGGTCAGGGCACATGCTTGGGTGGCAGGTTTGGTCCCTGGTTGGAGCGTGTATGGGAGGCAACCAATTGATGTTTCTCTCTCACATCAATGTTTCTCTCCCTCTCTTTCTCCCTCCCTTACCCTCTCTAAAAATAAATATTGGGTTGGCCAGAAAGTTAATTTGGTTTTTTCCTCATAAGATGGCTCTAGTAGTGTGCTTAGTTCTCATTAACTTTATTTGACACAATTTTGTTAGACTGTATTGTGACAGCTGTTGTATCAGAGTGCATTAAAAAAACTTATCAAATTTGGTAAATTTTTGTGTAGCCATTTTAATATTGAAGATAGAAGAAAAAATGCAACATTTTTGGATATTATGCTTTCTTATTTCAAGAAAGGTAAAAATACAACTAGAATACAGAGAAATATTTATGCAGTGTGTAAAGAAGGTGATGTGACTGACCAAACATGGCAAAAGTAGTTTGCGAAGTTTCATGTTGGATATTCTCGCAGGACAGTGCTTCACAGTGGGGTAGACCAGTTGAAGTTGATGGTGATCAAATCAAGACATTAATTCAGAATAGTCAACATTGTAACATGTGGGAGATAGCCAACACACTCAGAATATCCAAATCAATAAAGTTTTTGGTGAAAATGAAAATGGCCAACCCAATAAGTAAAATCTCTAAAAAAACAAAACAAAACAAGAAAACAAAGCCATCTTCTAAAATGGACCGAGGAAACTAGAGTCCTGTTTTGATTTAACAGTTTTAGGATTTAATATGAGTGTTATATGCAACTACTTAAAAGATATACTTGCCACTTAAAAAGCAGAAAGTGTCTATTGTTTTAAGCAATGGTAAATGGAGATAAGATAGCAAATCAGAGTGGACTAAGTAAATCTAAAACCAACAAGAGACAGAAGCAAAATATTGCATGAATAATGCTACTGGAGTGCAAGTTCACAGACAATATTATTCCTCTCCGTTTTCTGATAAATGCTTTAGTACATGGTAATGGAAGAACCAGTGATACCCCTTGAGTTTTTAGAACCAGCACAGTGAATGGTGGTCCTGGCCATAGCCTTCATGGTGCAGTGCCTTGCTGGCTTCCTAGCACAGCAATTTCAGGTGCTGGGCATGTTAATGAAGCAACTAGGCCTCAGAGGGGAGAAGGTCATGAGAGCGTGAACCAATAGAAGCATGAGGAAAGTTACAATGGTATCTAGACAATATTTAGCTTCATTTACCTTCCTTCTGAGGCACATTTACAGAAGTCTCTGCCACTGCGATCTGGTTAAGTAAAAAACTTTTCTAATTTCACATATGTGCTAGTCAGACTATTTATTAATAGAGATACCTGCAGAAGATATTTACTAAAGCATGATGAAAATGCATATGCTCTGCCGAGATGAGTATCACAGACACCTAAGGCCTTTTGCTAGTGTTGTTCATAAGGCTATTTAAAATTTTACTCCTTTGCATTCGTTTCTCTTTCCCTCCCCTATTTCCATTGAGAGTTCCCTATTCTTGAATGACCCCATTGCTTTTTACTTCCCTTTGTATGTTAAGGATACATGTCAATGAAAAAACCCAAAATTGGTTGAGAAAGTCTAATTTGCTTTCTTGTTAGTTTTCCTGGGCAATTTCATCAGGCCTTTCCTTTCCCACTGACTCTGCAAGGTCTGGCCAAAATCACCACTGTTTGAAGTGTTATCTTCCAAACTTTACATGTGCCGAAAATAAATTTTTCAAGATAGTTTCCAACTTAGCTTAAAATTTCAGTGTTAGTTTCATTTTAATAATTTTTTTTTGCTTAGGTAGCCCTCTGAAAGCACATATACGTTTTCTAGATTTTGCTTCTGATGCATTTGTGTTGGGAAGGCAGCATTTCCCCCAATCAATGAACAGTAACTCATTCAGTTGTTTGGAGAGAATATTACCGGGTGTAATTTCTTGGGTTTATTCCTGAGGTTTTAAATTTATCTTCAGTGAATTTGCACATCTGAATATGTTTGAATAAATCAATGACTCCATGTTAAGTCAATGACTCCATGTGCCTGTGAACAAACTCCTTTGGGAGACATAAAATTGCTGTTTCAATCTCTGTTTCATTCTCACCATGCAAGTGCGGAGGGTGGGTGCCTTGTGAACTCTTCTGGCAGATGCTCATTTAGAAAAGCATAGCATCCTTTCTTCTCCCCTCTATCTAGGCCCCATCTCGTGCACATTATGGGATGGTGTGTGTTGTATGGACTGATTACAAAATAGGGCATGTGATGTACCCAAAAAAGTATAATTGCTGGCTTTTTTGGATTTTACCACCTACACTTCAAAATGAGAGCTGAACTCTATTCTTTGAAAGAATTAAGCCCTGTCTATAAGAGTCAAACTCAACCTCACTCATATATTTCTGGGAATCACACTGACACTTCACTGTTATTAGTAATGTTCAGGATCATTGGGTATTTTTTTGCTCTGTGTTCTAAAGAATGCATGAGAAATGTTTATTCTGGTACTATTCTATGCCCCTTATTATGTTTTAATGACATTATTATTGCCCAGATGTTTACTATAAACATTTCCTTTTTCCCCTTTTAAGGTTTGAACAGGCTTTTATTACCAGTTTGATCAGTAGTGTGGTAAAAACAAAGGACAGTTATTTTTGGATAGCTCTCCAAGACCAAAATGACACAGGAGAATACACTTGGAAGACAGCAGGGCAGAAGTCGGAGCCCGTGCGGTACACACACTGGAATGCACATCAGCCCCGTGAGTAGAGGGGACTGGGATGGCACCATTCCCTTCCACTTTCTTTGCTCCAAGTTTCTTCTACCCCTTAGTCCACCTCCTTTGATTCTTCCTTAATGTTTTCTTAATGTGTATATCGACTAAATGATTAGCACACGTTCTCAGTGGGGAACATATGGCTGGGCATTTTATAATCCATGTGAGTCATTTGACATGTTCAAGGTATAAATTTACTGCTCAAGACCACACATGCCTTTATTAGCAGAAGTACAATTTCCCCCTCAAATTCTTTCCCAGAATCCCAGGGGTTTACTGATTCAAGAATAGTTCCTGACACTTCGCAGTGAATGGGCACAGTAAGTGGGCACATGTGGGCACATTGAATCGGTTTGTGGTCACCGCTATGTGACTTTCTGAGGAATGTTGGTAACATTCTTGTTAGTCCATGTGCTCTGTGGACTTCTGTGGTATCTTAGCAGGATTCCAGAGTTACAGCTCTATTAATTCACTCTTGTGTGCTCAGCTCTGGATCCCAAAGCATGAAATTGTGCCAGTTTAACCAGTTTTGGAGAAGCTAGGGGCTTTAGCACAACCTTCGCTAGAACCAGGCCCTGTGGAACCAGCCTTAAGCCCTTGTATTAAGCTTAAGTTAACAGCCTAGACTCAACACCCTGTTACTTCAGCATGAATTCCTGTTTGAGTGACTTAGTCATTTTCTTGCCTATGGCTCTCAATTAGTGCTGTTCCCATAGAGGATAGGCAGTAGGTTCCCTGTAAATTTATAACTAGAGGAAATGGGTTAGGGGCCCCATCACACTCTTCCCTGAGGAAAGATCAATATCATTATAACAATAACAACTATTTATATCAAATATTAGTCAAAGGGCTAAATATACTAATGAAAAGACAAATACTTTAGACTGAGCCAAAAAACAAGACTCAACTATATGTTGTCTAAAAGAAACCCACTTTAAATATAAAGACACATATAGATTTAAAAAAGTAAAGGGATGAAGAAATACTAACATTAATCAGAAGAAAGCAAGAATTGCTATATTGATTTTGGACAGAACAGACTTCCAAACAAGGAAAGCTTTCAGCAATAAAAAAGGATATTACATAGTGATAAAAGAGTCAGTATTCTAAGACATAACAATCCTTAATGTGTATGCACCTCACAACAGAGTGATGAAATACATGAGGGAAAACTGTTAGAACTGCAAAGAGAAATAGATAAATCTCCTACTATAGTTGAATACTTTAACCCTCCTTTACCAGAAATGGACAGATCCAGCAGATAAGAAAATCAGTAAGGACAAAATTGAACTCAACAGCACCATCAGTCAACTAGATATCATTGACATCTGGAGATTATTTCATCCAGCAACAGCAGATTACACCTTCCTCTCAAGCTCACATGGAACACGCAGCATGGTAGACCACATTCTGGGGCATAAAACACACCTTACCAAACTGAAAAGAGTAGAAATCATACTCTTTCTTCTCTCAGACCATAGTGGAATTAAACTAGAAAGCAATAACAGAACTGGAAATTCCCCAAATACTTGGAGATTAAACAATATACTTCTAAATAACATGTGGGTCAAAAAAGAAATCTCAAGAGAAATTTTAAATATATTAAACTAAATGAAAATAAAAAATAACAGTTTATCAAAATTTGTGAGATATGCGGAGAGCAGTGTTTAAAGGGAAATTTTTAGCATTGAATGCATATATTAGAAAAGAAATATCTAAAAGCAATAATCTAAACTTTCACCTTAGGAAACCAGAAAAAGAAGAGCAAATCAGCCCTGACTTTGTTGCTCAGTTGGAGCACCCTACCACGTTCCAAGGGGATTGTAGGCCTGATCCCCAGTTAGGGCACATACCTGGATTGTGACTTTGATGCCCAATCAGGAGGCAGTCTCTCTCTCTCTCTCTCTCTCTCTCTCTCTCTCTCTCTCTTTCTCTTTCTCTCCCCACCTCTCTCTGTCCCTCCATCCCCTCTCCTCTCTTTTCCTCTCTCTAAAATTCAGTAAAACTACATGCCTTTGAGTGAGGACTTTAAAAAAAGAGCAAAATTAAATGCAAAGTAAACAGAAAAAAGAAATAATAAAAATTAGAGCTTAAATCAATGAAATTGAAACCAGATAATCATTAAAATCAAATGCTGATTCTTTGAAAATATTGATGATGTTGATAAGCTTCTAGTCAGGTTCACTAAGTAAGAAAGAAGGTGCAGATATAATACATGAAAGAGGCAACATCACTACAGATCCTGTGGACACTGAAAAGATAAAGGAATATTACGTACAGTCAGACCTTATACCCCTTACAAAAAAATTAACTCAAAATGTATCATAGGCCTAAATATAAAATGCAGAGCCATAACACTCGCAGAGGAAAACACAATAAAAACCTAGATGACCTTGGGTATGGCAAGGACTTTTTAGACACAACACTAAAGTCACAATCCATGAAACAAATAATTGATGAGCTGGACTGCATTAAAACTAAGAACTTCCACTCTGAGAAAAACAGTATCAAGAGAATGAGAAGACAACTGCAGACTGGGAGAAAATATTTGCTAAAACCACATCTGATACAAAGCTGTTATCCAAAATATACAAAAAACTCTTAAAACTCAGCAAGAAAATTAAGAATCCACTTTAAAAACAGACCAAAGACCTAAAACAACGAAGGTATGTAGATAGCAAGTAAGCATATGAAAATATGTTTAACATTGCATGTCATTAGGAACTTGCAGATCGAAACGACGAGCTATCACTGCACACCTGTGAGGATGGCCAAATCCCAAACACTGACAGCGCCAAGTGCTGATGAGGACGTGGAGCTACAGGAGCACCTCGCACATCGCTGATAGGAGCGCAAAATGGTGCGGCCACTTTTGAAGACAGATTGTCAGCTTCTTACAGAATAAGCAGGCACATTCCTTGTTATTTATCCAAATGCGTTGGAAACACATTCACACAAAAACCCATAAATGGGTTTTTATAAAAGTTTTACTCATAATTGCCCAAACAGGTAAGGAATCAAGATATCCTTTAACAGGCGAGTGGATAAATAAGCTGTAGTATATCCAGACAATGGAATGTTCTTCAGCGCTAAAAACCAAATGAGCTATCAAGCCATGAAAGGATGTGAAGGAAACTCAGCGCATATTACTAAGTGAAAAAGCTAATTTGAAAAGGCTACATACTGTTACCATTTCAACCAGATGACATTCTGCAAAAAGCACAACTATGGGGAGAGTAAAAAGATGAGTGGTTGACAGAGGTTAGTGGGGAGGGACAGATGAAAAGGCAGGGCACAGGATTTTTCTGACAGTGAAATTATTCTATTAATATATGATACTATAGTGGTGGATAAATGTCTTTATACATTTGTCTAAACCTGTACAATGTTCAACACCAAGACTGAATCCTAATTTAAACCATGGACTTTGGGTGATGACAATGTGTCAGTACAGGTGCATGGATTCTAACTAATTCTCCATTGCTGGTGAGATGTCAATAGTGGGAGTGGTTTTGTGTAAGTGAGGGGAGGGGCCATAAATCTGTATGGGGCGTAGGGGAAAGTCTGTGCTTTTCCCTCAATTTTCCTGTGAACCCAAATGCTCTAAAATACGTAGTTTATTATTGTTTTTTTTTTTAAATGTACATTTTGCCCTGGTTGGTGTGGCTGAATTGGTTGGAGCCTTTTCTCATAACAGAAAGGCTGTGGGTCCGATTCCTGGTCAGGGCACATACCTAGGTTGCGGGTTCCATCTCCAGTCTTGGCCTGTAAGATCCCTGGTCTGGCTGTATATGGGAGGCAGCTGACCATGCTTCTCTTTTACAGTGATGTCTCTTTCTCTCCCTTCCTCTCTCCTTTCCTCCCTCTCTTAAAGCAATGAAAACATGTCCCCAGGTGAGGATTCTTTTTCAACTGTGCTTTTTAAAGATGTATGCCAAATGAAGTTAAGACAAGTTTTTTTGTGTGTATAAGCATCAGGTTAGAAAATTTGTACAGTAACTGGTGACTTTCCATAGCTCGAACCAAGAAACATACCAGTTCACTCAATAAAGATCCATGAATATTAGATCTAAGAATATTATTGAAATACAGAGAGTAGTAAAGTTCCATGTCACACTCTTACTGAAAAAATTAAAAAGCTCAGGTATCATTTCTAATATACTTTGGAATTTAGTTAAGAATGTCTATACCTGTCAAAATAAATTAATACATTTTGAGTAGACAAAATTCTTGGTTTTTAACGTTACCTTCCTTGGGGCATATTTGGATGTCTAAAATCCAGAGTTGAAGCAGAACTCCTTGTCATTCATAAGTTTCCGCTGTAATTTGAGTGACATTACTCTTTCTCTCTTTTCCCTGAAGCAAAAATAATACCGTGATGCTCAGTTTGGCTGCTCATGCTGATTGACACTGAGGAAATTGTCTCTGAATAAGACGAAAATGTAAATCTTTGGGGGAAGAAAATAGCAATATAAAAGCCCCTGTGTTTCCTTTTTTCTTTTAAATTGCAGCTTGCAGATACACCATTCTAAATCACCTTTTTTCCTGCCTGTCACACCTACACAAAAAGTATCCATTACCTTAGTCCCCATGTCAGAATCTTAATCCAGCCCAGACTAACCATACGAATTGACCCCTGAACAGGGAGCCTGCAGGTTTGTTTGTTTTTCAAATAAACTCAGCCAAGACTCTCTCCTATGTCAGATTATTAAAATAGTCAATCTGTAGTGGAATCATGGTTCTGCCATTTTTTCAACTTTGTGTTATGTTCTCCAAATGGTATAACGAACCACCACATACCCATTACCTGGTGTTATCGATTATCAACTCATGGTCCATTTTGTTTCATCTACACCCCCAGACACCCCCCGACTTCCCATATTGTTTCATAGCAAATCTCAGATATTATATCGTTTCATCCATACACTTTTAATATTATCTCTAAAAGATAAAGACTCCTCTTTTAAAAACATTATATATAATGCAATTATCATACCTAAAAATAATTAACTATAATTTATAACAAATCTTAAGTTAGTGCTCAAATTTCTAAATGACTCATAAATATATAATGTATTTTACAGTTTGTTTTAATTAGGATTCCAAAAAAGGTTCACGTATTGCAATAGATTAATAAATTTCTTAAAATCCATTTTAATCTCTAGGTTTCTCTGTTGCTTGGCCCTGCATCTCATTTTTTTTTTAATTTGTTGATGCAAAAGAGTTGTTTGTCCTCTAAAGTTTCCTGCCGTCTGAACTTTTCGATTGTATTTCCATATGTTGTTTAGTGTGTTACTCTACCTCTTGATTTTCCATAAAATTGGCATTTTTATTTATAAAAAATTAAAATGAGGCCTGATCCAATTCAGATTTTCTTATCTTTTTTTTGAAGGACCATTTCATAGGTGGCTGTGTTATCTCACTTTTGTCAGTGCTGGCAGCCACTAATGATCAATGCCTAGATCCACTGATCCATGAAGGATTTTTTTAGGTAGGGAGGGGTATATATTTATAAGGGCATTACTTTGTGATACAGTTTTCATTGGAAAGACAGAATAAATGCTCGATTCTGTCCTTTTCCTCGTTTTTTAAAATGATTATTTATAAATATCTTGCAACAGTGAACAGTTTTTTTAGCACTATTATAAAGATTTAAAACATATTTGATATGTTTTAATCCACTGTAATTATCATCTTTTTTAATGAAAATGAAAATCTCAAGCACTACCTCCTGAGTCCTTTTATTATAACACTAGTAGCCTTTGGTAGCTTCCCTGGTATTTGGTATGATAAGAGGTACATTTCTGCTCTGAACGGAGAAGCACCCAATTCACCAAGGAACCCTGGTTCATCTTAATGGGAAATGGTAGCACTTCACTATCACAATCCATGCATAAGAGTGTTCATGCTTGTTGGTTTCTGTTGTTTCTAGGCCAGTTTAGTGACAGAGCTAGAAAATGTGTGTGTGTGTGTGTGTGTGCGTGAGCACATATGTAAGATGAAATACTTCTGGGGTTCAAACTGATCATTTCAATTTGAATTCAGGACTATAAGGTTTTTGCTTAACCTGTTTTATGTCAGTATTTCTTTTCTTTCATGCCCAAATTTCCTGTTCTCAACACTAGAAAATTCTGGTTTTTATTAAAACAAACAACAGCAACAAAGGGACTCACGGTACTTGGTATTATGAGAGAATTAACTAGTCAGGAAACACAGGAAAAACAGTTTTTGTCCTCACTAGCAAGTGCCACTGATGAAAGTGAAAATGATACACAGGGCCTTTCTCATTTGGGGGGAAGCTAATGTCCAGAAACTAAAACATACTTTGCACTTACTTCAAAAATTTAATAAAAATGGAGGCTGCTTAATGGTGAAAGAAAACAGGAGAGTCCATACTAGTTAGGACATTCGAAAAAGATTTTCCAAGTTATATTAGAGTTTCGTAGATGTCCGCACAGTGAAAAAGAAACACTTTGACGTCACTGTTTTGCACCCATCCATAGCTCAGGCTTTGTGACAAAAGTTTTGTGTTTCTAGACCTAGATAACACTACAGAAAAGGCATATTTCACTCACATGAGATAAATCCAGTGCATATTTACCCCAATTGCCCCAAGTCAGGGGAAATCTGCCAGCAACAAGGAAAATGGGATCGAGTAAAGCAAGTCAGATCTATTTTCTTGAAAGTGCCCTGCTCCAAGCAAGGAGTATTAAGAGGCCAGTCCAGCCAGGGGATAGACAGGCAAATCCACTTTCGGGCTCATCAGAGCTCTGAAATGACCACTACATAAATGAGGGCAAACTCAGAGCATCCTTTTGTGCTTTATATAATCATATGGGTAGTTATCATACAAGGTAAGGATGTGATCACAGATCTTCAAGGAAATGCTATAGAGACACAAAGGAGAGAACATGACCAGGACATGAGAGGGAGCTCCGTGGAAATGGATGCAAATTATTTGAGGGGAAGATTCATTCATTCAACAACTATTGATTGAATGCCTGCCTGCTCTGTATCTTAACATTGCCTCATAGGACAGTCAAATAAATCTGCTTCCAAATTCTAGATCAAATCCTCACTAACTATGTGGACTTAGGCAAGTTATCGAGCCTCTATGCCTCTGTTTTGCCATTTGCAAACTGTAAATACTAATATCTGCCTCAAGTCGTTTTTGAAGTTGAACGGGGAACAGATCCTATTAAATGCCTAGCACAGAATCAGGCAGATAGACAGAACTCCAGGAAAGCTCACCTTCCCTACCCCAACAGCTTCACTTTTCTCCATGGAGAAGGCCCGGCTACAGTTCCCTCCTAGCCGTGAGGCCACAAGTAGGTCTTGCTTGTTCTCAGGTACTTGTCCAGAGAGGTGTAAGGTGGAGGCTTTCCCAGCCTAGTTCATCTTGTGTGGTTAGATAGCTTTGCCAAATGGAAGAGACTAGAAGAATGAATTGGAATTTCTTAATTGACTGAAAGTTTTCTCATTCATATTTGACAGAGAGAGATGGCAGGGGCGGGGGGAGGTAGAGGGAGGAGAAGACAGGTAAGGAGAGTTAGTAGAGATGTGAGATTCACCACTGTGGAGTGGGATGACAGTTTTTCTTCTCCAGTGGGAAATGAGCTATTGAGTTTGAGAACAATTTCTCTGGGAGAAAAACCACCTCTGCTCTTTCCCACACCCTACCTGTATTATTTGGCTTCGCAAGCATCCCCATAATATATGATTATAAATTTCGTTTATATCTCCCTTAGCCCAGTCTCCCTTTATTATACCACTTTACTGCTTCTTGGGGGCTGAGATTCTAAAATTTGGGTCAAATGTTCCATTAAGTTAACCACTTTAGGATAGCAGTAACACTCCTGTATCACTTCTCATCCTCATAGCAGTTCACAAACTTCTCCTTTTGCACTAATGAAGATGAGTTGAATATCTGTAGCATCCAAAACCAAAGCCATTTAATCATTGTCTGATGTGGGAACGTAAGACATAATGCAAGACCAACAAAAAAGTATATTACATTTTAAACTTGCTGATTCAAGCTGTATAAAAATTCTTTGAACCTGCAGGCAGAACTCATGCCACAAAACCCCAGCTTTTATAATGAAAACAGCCAAAATATGAATAGAAGCAACATTTTAAGGGTGATATCTTTCAGGGTGCCTTTTAATACATTATTTTGTTTGATTTTCATGGAAACCCATGAGAAGAGATTGTTATCTCCATATTTTAGAAAACTTTTTTTGTGATTAATGTAACCTGTTCAAGTTTCCAGTTACTAAATATTTGTGATGGCACTAGAACCCCAGACTTCCAGCTCCAAGTCAAATGCTGCTGGGGAAGGCAGGGCGGAGCAATCGGGTGGGAGCGCATGGTTTCCTATAGCACGCCAGAGCAGCCCTATTGATAGGTTACTTTGAGCTTCCATGTGGATTTCTACAGTTCAGTGTCATTAGAGTTTCATCACACAGAGCATGCAGCACCTCCTCTACTGTTCATGACCCTACCAGATTGTGAGCTACATTTCAAAATCACATTCAACAGGACTGCAAAACTCCATTCTTGGGAGGCTTTGCTTGCATGCTATAATCCCTCTCCCTTGGCAGACCCCGACCCTCCGTCTTTAACACTAACTAGCCATTCTGTTCAGTGGAACTGACTTTGTATGGACCAACTCTCTCTTGACTTGCTTTTCTTCTATGAGAGTCATACTAACTATGTTTCCTTGTTTATGATGAGTCGTTTTCACCTTTGTGGGTCTCTCTGATGTATCAGCATGCATACGCAAACAGGACTGGGGACCATCATGTCACTGTGGTACCTGGTGCGGACCCAGGATTGTTGAAAGCGCAGATCCCTTATTCTTTCTCTATTTTACACTCTTCCTTTCCTTTAGGAGAGGTTCTATGTACATCTTATCTGTCTTTTTTCATATCTCACTCTTCGTCTTCCCTCTCTTTAGTCTTTCTGTCAGCATAAAACAACCAAACCACAGCTGACCAGGATAATGCCAGTTACTCTGTATCTAAAAAATTGAAACCATTACTTCTAAAGGGAAATTAAGCAAGACAACTATCTAGTACAGAGTGACTACATTTTTAAAAGTGCCTTTAGGTCCAGAATCATCCATCGCAAGTCTTCAGATGCTTCATCTATAATCACTTGTTTTTTTTTTTATAAGCATCCCTTGAAGACTTCTCTCTCTCTCTCACTCTTCGAAACTCAGCTCAGACGTTACTTCCTGAGATCCTTTGCTGACATCCCGAGGCAGACTCCAGGATCTTTCGGAAGTCTCCCACAGAAATCAACATACACGGTTCCTATAGCACTTCACACATTGTGCTGACTGCAGTTAAGCGTCTATGTGTCTGTGCCTCACAATAAATTAAGAGTTGGGTTTAACTGGTTTGGTTTGGTTTGGTGCTGTCCTCTGTCTCTGGCAGCTAATATACAGCCTGGCCTGGTATGTAGATGTAGATGCACCATTTTTGTTGTCATTATTGTTAATGTTTTAATTAGTTAGGTGATCACTCTAGATTCAAGAAAAAAGCTTATTCTCAATTTTTATTCTATTTTTGGAATGGGATTATTTTCTACTATGCACTAAAATTTCAAGTCTACTTTCAGCTGTCTTGTAAGTTGTGTCAATTTGATGACAAACTTGAGGATCTTAACTTAGAAATTATTTCCATGGGAAGAGAATGTTTCATTTGTCAATATGTTCAAACATACAGAAAAGAATAAAATGGAGTTTTGTCCATAAATAGAAGGTCTTCCCCTTTTCCCTGAAGTCTATCCCTACTCTTGCCCCAGACTTTCACCCCATTTTAAAATTTATCTCATTCTCTCCACTCTGCCATGGTTTACAGTCTAGATTTCTGGTGTGTACCTTGCAGATAACTTAAATCCATTGCTTACATACTTTTTTCTGCTGAATCTACTTCCCAGAGGACATGCAGTATGCATTTTTCATTGTTGATTTTTCACACTAGAGTCTCAAAACACAGTATACATTTTTACTCAAGAAATGGTGAGTTAAACTTTTTTCTGCCCAGTTAAAAAGCTCAGTAATTCAAAGTAGAGGGATGCTGGTGTCTGATGAGATATGGGGCTAATTCAGTT
>PVKM010022708.1:0-21634 GCA_004027735.1 Carollia perspicillata
TAGTAAACCTCAGGCTAAAGGATGAAGACCCAATGGCAAACTTTCAATCATTAATCAGTGGTTGTGGAAACTTTGGTTGGGAAGCTGATGGTGCTTTGACATCCCACAAATTAAAGAACCATTTCTTCCTTTTGCATGCTCGACTAACTTGCTAGATAAAAGAATAGACACATAAATTATAGATAGACATACACACTCCAGCTGGTGGCTTTCCAAGTAGTTTATAGCACTTGCATTAGAATCTTCTGGAGTGGTGATTAAACTGAAATTTCAAGAGCCTTGTTAAGAACTCAAGTCAGAATATTTGAAAGCAGAAATGAGAAATATTACTTAGAAAAGGTGCTCTTTAGGCAACTTAAATTGAAGAACCATTAATCTAGGTGTCAATAATTTGCTCAATAATTATTTTGTTATGTTGATTATAATGAAAGTATAAAATATATAAGGATCATCCAAGGATAACCTGTTGTTAATATTTTCATATACTTCCCCTATCTTTTCTTATATATAGTATATACAACTTTATATCTATTATCATATTAATATTATTTCAGAAGCCTTTTTCCTTGTCATTGGATAGCTTGCAAAAACTGTGATGTTAACACCTATGTATTCTTTCATCATATGAATATAATGTATTTCAATAAATTAACCCTATTTCAATACATTAACCCTCATTATGGACATTTAAGCTGATTTACAATTTTTGCTATTAAAAACAAATAATAATATAATAGATAGCTTTATGTACATGTTTGTTTTTCCTCTAAAGCCTAGGGAAAGAGTTGCTGGATGAAAGGTTTTGACAAGTGTCGAGTGTTTATCTTCAGGCTAAAGCAGTGTGGTAACCTGCTCTTTGTAGTCAGACTATCAGCAAGAATTAATTACCGATGACTGGAACGGACCAGGATTTTCTGGAAGGACAAACTGCAGTACTTCTAACTCCAAACAACTTACCATGGCCTTAATGAAGACCCTGCTGGATGGGAGCACAGGAGAGTAGCTTAGGGTGGCCAGCTGTTTTGATTTGCCTGGGACTAAGAAGTTTCCTGGCATGCAGGACTTTCAGTGTTAAACCCAGGGGAATCCTGGGCAAACTGGGATTGCTGGTCACGCTAGCTGAAATCTAACCTTTGAGTTGATAAAGTATCCATAGGAATTTTAGCTGAGTGAGGTATGAGTATAACATCATGTAATAAGATAATAGTACTCATTACTATACTTTTCTTCCACATTTTCTCCACTGGAACACTGAAGAGAGTCAGGCAGAACTGCTCACATTTTATAAATTATAGAACAACCCATGTGAGCTGAAGGGATTGAATAGGACTCCTGTATTACCAGTAAAGGCAGCAACATTGACCGCCCCAACTCCAAGCCCATTTGGGATCTGTATTTCAATAACAATGGCTCCTGAAAAGCCAGCCTGCCTTTCACTTGGCTGAGACTTATTAAGTGTAACTACTGGAAAAAGCTTGCAAACTCACCTCCTCTCCTTAGTGAAGAGGTGTTGGTCACCCTAGCTGAAATCTAACCTTTGAGTTGATAAAGTATCCATAGGATACTTTGGATCCTATGTGTGAGGCCCTATAAATGGAGGGTGTGAGCCATATAAATGTCTGCGTAGGCAAAGGTCAGGATTCTCACCTCATTTAAAGCTAGTTCTTCCCTTCTCATCCGCTCTTTACATTACTAAAAATTCATTAATGCCAAGCAATGAGGCAGAGATCATTGCTCTGACTTAAATAAAATAAAAGAATTAACTTGCAGGGGGATGGAGTTACTTCGGAGACTTCCTCTAATGCACACTTCAATTAAATGCAATGGTCACAATAGGGGTAAATGCTCTTACATTCTGCCTAACACTCTAACACATTAAAAAGAACATTATCTCTTTTCAAGTCAATAATCCACAGAATGTCAAAAAATGAATAGTATAATACTAACCTTGACCCCTGCCTTTACTTTCATGTGACTCTAAGATCATACTGTTGGCCCAGTGTGTTGATGATTAAAATAATATGAATTTTCAATTACTGAAACAATGGAAAGTATATAATTCTATTTTAATTATATTGCATTTCTTTAGAACTGTGTCTGTCCATTACTGACGAGCAGAATTCTTGCATTTAATTTTTTGAAGCAAATGTACAAAACTTTATATAATATAGAATGAAATCTGCTTTTTGTTATTACCTCATCTTTATTTAGAGAAAAATGAATGTCTTACTTTGAAAGTTAATCCAGTCATTCTTTCGTTAAATATTAATTGATCACCAAAAGTATGGGCTTGGTGACAGAACAATAAAAAACAATGAAAAACAATTTTAATTTTAAAAAAATGAAAAAAAAATCCCTCCCTTAAGATCTCACAGTCTGGTGGGAGTTCAGGGAAGGTAAGATCAATAAATAATGGCAAGAACACACAAAAAAAAACCAGGGTAAGGGGCAACTGATTAAGACAGCACAACAAGGAAGAGCTTCTTCGAGGTGGTGGTGCTCAAACAAAGCTGAGTAATGTGAGGGTGTGAGCCGTACACATATCTGCGTCGGCAAAGGGCAGTAAGAGGAAAGGCTCTACAGGGGGAGCAAACTGTGAACTGAGTGAAGGGAAATAAGAAAGCCCTTTGGGGGGGATGGTATAAGGGGACTAAATGGTAATGGGAAAAATACAATAGAGATTAAATTTTCTTTTAAGCCCTTGGAAAGTTTAAGAGTATAGGAATGATTTGATCTAATCCATGTCATTCACAGAGCGTCACTCTGCCTGCTGGGGCAGACTAATCCTTGGCGACTCTATACAATAAAATGGACAAATGGAATGTATACAACACCCACATACCCTTCTTTGCAGTTGAAGGTACCACTCGCTGTTCATGATAGCATTAGGTGTATTGCAAACCTGACTACAAATGCAGTCAGTGCTTGGTTGATTTGTCTTATAGCTCTACTTTAATAATTCTCTTACTCATCTGCGTATTTGTATATTGTTTGCATGGTACAGTACTCCGAACAATGTGGGGTTACAAAGAAATAGATTGCGTGGCTCTTGCTGTCTTCCCAGACGTCTGATATCGCCCACAATAAGTGTCCCCTACCTTAAAGAAAAATGCTTTTTGTCTTTTGTATTAACCATAATACCATACATTACATCTAAAAAATAGCAATTTTAAATATGGTTAAATATTCATATAGGTGGTTTAAAAGTTTTTAAACCTTTGGCTGCACAATGCAAAAATTGCTCTTTGGAAAATCTAAACAAATTAATTTTTTCACCAGCCATGTTTGAGACTGACTGACTACTCTCTGTACCTTTATCAAAATTGTGTATTATTTTTCTTACTTTTATCAATTTAATAGACTAAAATGGCATTTTATTGATATTGAAATGTTTGTTCCTTGTATTATCAATGTGGTTGAATATTTTTCATAAGTTTATGAAATATTTATACTTCCTGTTTTGTGCACTAGCCTTTGAACATTCACCAATTAAAATTTTTATATTTTTCTGGTAGATTTGCATGAACCTTTGTTGGAGATATGGCAAGTATTTTTCCCACTTATTGATTAGTAGAATCTTGGCACTGTCAGGAATATCAGAATATCACTGAGAAAAATCTGAAGGTGAAAAGTCGCCCAGAGTCAGCCAGGCCTATGTCCAGCCTGTACTTCAGTATTTTGTATAAATCACCCTAGCAACACCTCCACCAAAGAGCTATCTGTGTAAACATTTCTAGAAATAGAAACATCATTATATTAGAGACATTGGCCTTAAACATGGGCTGTAATTATTGAAAAATGCCTTACTTTACATTGAACTTAGTGACTCCTACCATGTTCTATCAGGTGACACTACCAAAAATATCTTTCTTAGCAAATGATGTCCCTTTAAATCTTTGATGACAGTATTGTTCCCTAAATTCTCCAAACCAACAGTCCAGTTCCTTCAACCACTCATTTATTGCAATATCTGAACTCCTCATCATTTTGAACATTTTCTCCTTCCTATACCCAAACCTAGTGTTCAAATAAAATGTTTCTTTCTGACTCCTTATCTTTTTAATCTACAAAATGACTTTCAGTACAAAAGGGATGATACTATAATTCTTGCCCCTCCCCCAATCTGTAAAACTGATTATAATAACTTTTAAAAATCCTTTAAAATAGTCTCAACATGTAAGTCAAATTTTAACATGAAATCAAACCTTTAGAATTAGAAAAGGAGCATTATAAATCACCTTACTTCATAGTATATATTAACTTGATATTTTCTATGAAATTAAAATAGCACAAATTACAAACTTCTGCAGGTACTATACAAATCTAAGACATTAATTTACATTGTGAGCATGTTTGTGTTACAGTATGGTTGTCAACATGGATTTTCCTAGCTTTAGGAATTCTGCAAAAATTGGATTATAAAATATTTCCCCCTTAGAGTGCCTAATGATTTTCTTTTTCTTTTTTTACTTTAAAAATTATTTTATTGTTGTTCAAGTACAGTTGTCTGTTTTTACCCCCCACAACTCCCCCCCCTCCCGACCCCTGCCATCCCCAGATTTTCTTTTTTAATCATAGAATGTTAGCTATGGAAAGCATTTTTGAGCTCTTCCAGCTCTTCCTCCCAGGTTTCCAGGGAAAAAAAAAAAAGCTAAAGTGCAGGGAGGCTAATAGATTTTCCCCCAAACACATTGGGACTTAGGAGCAGATTTCTAAAGTAGAAGCCAATCTTTTCTGTGTATGTTTCATAGCTATTTGAAAGAGACTGGTCACTGAGATATAGATACACAGAACCCCCTTTGATTCTAAAATTTTTTCATAGTCAAAGATAGAATTTGCCAAAATAACTAAGGTAGGACAACAGGGGAAAAGTACCACTTTGGGGTATTAATTATGAGGAACCTAGACAGAACTTTACAGCAGATTGTATTTTCCACAGGTAGCCACAATAATAAATCCCAAAGGAGTTTTTGCCTCCAGTAAGTCCACAGAACACAGATCTATGAGGAATAATAAACTATTGTTTTAAGCCATGAAAATTTGAGTGGTTTACTATGCCACAAGTAGATAAATGGAACAAGCTTTCTAAACCACTCTCAATTTTTGTCTTCTTTATAAATTGTTTTCCTGTGGATGTGATTTATTAACAGAAATTCTAGTGAAAAGCATATAAAAGTATTATTGATTAATTAACCTCAATTTTCAAAACCAATGGTCCTTTTCCCCAATTTATGTATTTAGTTTATGTGTTATATTTTAATCTTTGCCAGAACCCTCTTGTCTAATTAAGACTCTACAATTCTTGCTTCACAGATTAAGTACTCTAGACTAAATGATAAGAAATTCTTATAGCAAGTAACAGAGCCCGATTCAGACACATGGCTCTCTAACTAAATAAAGAATAATTTCTACTTTCAAAGTTGGCGACAAGAGCAAGGTATTATTTGGTCTGGGAAAAGCTCTGGCTATGTTTGAGCGCTAAGAATTAGAGGCAAGTGGTGTCAATTAGTCATTACTAAATGGCAAAAAGAATAACTATCTGGTAGGGTTGTTGGGAGAATTAAATAAGATAGTACATTTAAAGCAATAAGTAATAAGTACACAAGCAGTGCAGTGTCTTTCCCCTCCCCTCGGATCTGGCTGGCCTGGTGACTTTTTTTTTCCGTTTCTAAAATTTTCATGAAGGCATTTAAGATATTCTGATGGGACACAAGTGGCATGTTTGGCTACTGCTGTAGACATTATTAATTTGGCTGACACACTTACGAAGTATATTTCTAAATAATCTCCCTAATTATTGTACCCAAAATGCTCTTTTCTCCTGTTAAGAATTTTAAAATGCAATAAATTTACACTAGAATTTATAGTTGAAATCCACTTAAATCTAATTATAGAGATGACCTCCAGCAAGTATTGTAATCAACTGAGAAAATTTTCAGCGTGACTTACTTATAATGGACAGAATACACTGCAAACAGCATTCTGCAACTTCTAAACCCAGGCCTTAAGAGGACTGACAGTTTCAACTCTTTTGCTGTTAAAATGACCCCTTTAGGAATGCTCGAGACTGTCATACTGTGAGGAAGCCCAAGTTACCCTCATGCAGAAATGAGATGCATCAGCCAAGAGCCTCAGCTGAGCCTAGTGTCCGGCCAATCTCCCTGCTGAATGCAACCACACAGGAAATTCTGGGCAAGACCAGCAATATGTTGAAATGCCCAAGGTGAAATCGAAGACACTCAATCATTCATATTTTTTTTCTGCAATGGCTTAAAGAAGTCAAGAGTTTATATCTATCTTTTTTCAGGCTTTATTTATTTATTTATTTATTTATTTAAATATATTTTATTGATTTTGCTATTACAGTTGTCCCATATTCCCCCCTTCACTCCCCTCTGCTCTGCACACCTCCTTCCACCACATTTCCCCCACCCCCTTAGTTCATGTCCATGGGCCATACATATAAGTTCTTTGGCTTCTCCATTTCCTGTTCTATTCTTAACCTCCCTCTAGCTATTTTCTACCTACCCTTCATGCTTTTTATTCCCTGTACCTTTTTCCCTATCCACCTCCTTCCCTGCTGATAACCCTCTATGTGACCTCCATTTCTGTGATTCTGTTCCTATTCTAGTTATTTGCTCAGTTCATTTTTGGTTTGTTTTTTTTTTTAGGTTCAGTTGTTGATAGTTGTAGGTTTGCTGTCATTTTACTGTTCATATTTCTGATCATCTTCTTTTTCTTAGATAAGTGCCTTTAACATTTCATATAATAAGGGCTTGGTGGTGATGACCTTCTTTAACTTGACCTTATCTGGGAAGCATTTTATCTGCCCTGCCATGCAGTCATTCATTTCTTATTCAACCTGGAATTTTGCCTCCATCGAATGACTTTAAAATATGTCTCATCACATCCTTGTTTTCCTTCCTGATGTGTGACTTTGTGAAATTGCTGTCTAAATAGACATGGCTGCAACTGCTTATCAGATTTGCAGGTCCAAACTCCTCCCTAGGGGATGTGAGCTTCTCTTCTAGGCAAAAATATGAGTATCTAACTCACTCACCACCCCCATACATCTGGAATTTTAACTTTTTTCTTCTATTTTAAACAGAAGAAAGATGTTAGTGGAGACAACTCTCCTCTAAAAATGATGTGCTTTTCTTCCTCCAAGCATCATTTAACCCCTTGGAAGAAACTTTAACTTATTTTCTTAACAAGGGTATCTTGTTTCTCTAAGGAAATACTGAGGAAGAAAGGAAGGATTCATGTTTGCAAATAATAGTTTTTAAAATCCAAAGCCAAAAAAAAGAATTTTAAAAATCCAGAATACCAGAAAAGATGGCAAATAGAACACATATAGCTAGTCTCACCCCTCCCAAATCCTTGCTTTGGCAGTAAAGGGTTTATTGTTTGTCTGTTTGTTTTTTAAGGCACATACCCCCAAAGATATGGAGAATGAAGAGGAAACAAGAGCAAAGAGGAGACAACTGTGATAAAGTATGAAAGCTCTAAAGCAGGACAAGTGGCAACTGAAAATCCAGAGAGGAGAAAACTGAACCCCAGTGTGTTAATTTCCTCGGTAATATAACCAAGTACTACACACTGAGTGGCTTAAATTATAAAGTGTATCTTCACACAGTTCTGGAGGCCAGATGTCCAAGGTCAGGTGCAGGCAGGGTTGGTTCCTGAGGATGTGAAGGAATCTGCTCCCAGCCTCTTATCTGGCTTCTGTGGGTTTGATGGCAATCTTTGGAGTTCCCTGGCTTGTAAATACATCACCCAATCTCTGTTCTCATCTTCACGTGGTGCTCTCCTTGTGTGCATGTCTCTGTGTTCAAGTATTTCCTTTTTGTACAGATATCGGTCATATTGAATTAGGGCTGACCCTAAATACCTCATCTTAACTGATTATATCTAGAGACCTGCTTCCAAATAAGGTCATATTCTGTGATACGGGGGGTAAGCTTCAACATGTGAAATTTGGGGGTCAGGGGACACAATTCAACCCATAACACTAAACCTGCAGTGTGAAAGCTGAGAACTAAAGCAAAATATGCCACAGAATCTCCCAATTTCCCACAAACATTTGTCATTGTTTGTCTCTAGAAGTGGGGGAAAAAGACCAGACTAAAAAAAAAAAAGCAAGAAGGGATCAAAGCTGTGTAAGCAGGTAGAAAATTGAATTTACCCTTGCCCCAACTGGAGGTAAATTCTTTGGAGCTGAGCTGTCCAATTTGAAGTAGCCACTACCAAATGTAACCAGTTAAAAGTAAATAAAATTAAATATCTTTGGTCTCATGAGCCATATTTTAGGTACTGAAAAGCCTCATGTGGCTAGTGACTATTATACTGGACAGTACAGATATCTCCATCATTGTAGAAAGTTCTACTGGATAGCACTGGCCTGGAAAAATAGAAAGTGTTTGGGTAGGGGAATGACAGGTGCCATTGAAGATGGAGGCACACGCTAAAAAGAAGCGGGTAGAGTGAAACCTGAGCTGCGAGATGCTAACAAATCCCCAACTCCCCAGCCCTCGTCCTCCACTTGGCTCACATCATGTCCCACAGGCACAAGGCAAAACACAAATTCATCCATCTGGCTTTAAAAATAGAAAATCTATAACTTCACTGTTTTCCCTATAAGAGACAGGAAGAAAAGTGAGAGGACATACACTATTTTTTTCTTGATTCACTACTGTGTACCAAGCATTAGTTCATTTAATTCTCATAACAATTCAATGGGTGATGGGTGTTACTTGCATTTAAAGATAAAAAAAGTGAGACTCAGGAAGGCTGAGTAATTTGCCCAAGTTGCCTTGGTTATAAATGAAACACAGAATTCAAACTCAGGCCTCTTTTATAAACCCAAGGCCTACATTTTATTTCTACTAAGCTGTACTGCTTGCCTGAATGGCTGGTTGCCTCACTAACTGGGTAAGCATCAGCAAATCTCTTAACTTCTGCAGGTCTAGCTTGCCTCCAGCGTCAAATATATTGAACAATGGAACTGCCTTATGACCCAGCGATGCCATCTCTAGGGATTTATCCAAAGAAACCCGAAACACTAATTTGAAAGATGATAAGCATCCCTATGTTCATTGCTGCATTATTTACAATAGCCAAGATATGGAAGCAGCCCAAGTGCTCATCAACAGACAAGTAAATTTAAAAAAAGTTATAGTACATGTATACAATGGAGTATTACCTAGCCATAAAAAAATTAAATGTTACCATTTGTGACAGCATGAATGGGCCTCTGGGGTATTATGCTAAGTGAAGTAAGTCAGTCAGGGAAGAACAAATATCATGTGATTTCATTTATATGTGGACTCTAAAAAACAAAATAAACAAGCAAACAAAATTGAAACAGGCTCATAGAGAACAGTCTGGTGATTGCAAGAGAGAAGGGGATTTGGGGGTCTGGGCGAAAGAGGTGAAGGGATTAAGAAATACAAATTGGCACTTACGAACTAATCATGGCGCTATAAAGTGTAGGGAATATAGTCAATAATATTGCGATAACTATGTATGGTGCCAGTTGGTTACTGGAAATATTGAGAAGAACACAATGTAAAGTATCTGATTATCTGACTACTAAGTGCACACCTGAAACCAATGTAAGATAACATTGAAAGAAAAAATATCCATTTATAAGACTCCTGAGGAGGGATTTAAATGATGTAACTTATAAAAGTTTATTAAATAGGCTGCACTTCTGTACAGACACAAAATACCCTTCTATTCATATAGGAAATCCTGACAGGAAAGACTGTGCATATAGTTTTAGAAGACTTTAGGGAGCTTCAAGACATATTTGGGTTACTTCATACCATCTTATTACTGTTGAAGTAATGAATAAAGTTTTAGTTGTTGCAAGTGGATGTGCCCTAGCCACATTTAGAGCCAGAACTTCAAATATTTCCAAGTCTTGCTAAAATGATGCTTTCTGACTTGATGTAGTATTTAGTCTGAGGCAAGGGTTATGGATGGTATTCAATGAATGTTAGATAATGAATGAACCAATTGTTCAATTGACACTACATCAATCAATCAATCAATCAGTCATTCCATTCTTAAATCAATTTTTAGACTCCAGGAAACTGTGAAATTCTCTTACCAATGTACGAAGTTCTCCTTTTGTACATATTACCTTGGTGTGTTATTTTAAAATTCCAAACTATGTGGAACCATTAGGAGCTCCAATACAAGCTTATGTATTCCATAAGAGAGTCAACAATAGTGTTTGGGCATCTAGCATTTCATTTCCACCACAGGGGGTTTGGGACTGGGGTGGGCCCCTGTGCCACTGCAGTCATGATTGCATTTGTACAGGGACTGAGGAGACTTCTGTGTCTGCTTTTGCCACAAAAAATGAAGAAGATCACAGGGTAGTCTATTACAGTGCAAAGTACCATATTTATTGTGTATGATGCACTCCTGTGCATAACGCACACCCATGTTTTTGGCCCAAACTTTCAGGGAAAAAATCTTTCATTTTAATTTTGTAACCCAATATTTTATTTATTTATATTTAGATACTTGTTTTTTGAATTATAAAGGAATTTTAACATTTGTTTTTGAACATATTATGGTACAATAAGTTTTCTGTAACAAATAATTACAAAACACAAGAACAGATACAAGGTATTTCAGGCACTACCCATGTATAACATGCCTCCTTACTTTTCCCTCAAAAATTTGGGCAAAAAATGCATATTATGCATGGCAAAATGCAGTACTATTATGAATGCTAACAGTGAAAACAGTGCAGAGATTTCCCTCTTGGGACCAAGAGCCCTGGAAGTGCCCCTTGTTGACCAGATTTATACATGATGATGTCTATATGGTCGGCTCTTACAGGCACTGGTTTCTAAATCATGAAATAAAGCAACTACAATAAAACATTTTGAAATGATATTTAGAAGAAAAGATTGTTTCTTGATTTCTTCCTATTGCAGGATGTGAACTCTAGAAAATTTGATTTTCCTTAGCATAAACATGTCTTTTTCATTAAAACGATTATAGTTTCACATACAGTTGTAAGAAAAGAACCAGAAAAATCTTGATATTCTGTACCCAGTTTAAACATATCTTTCAAAGTGTTTTGGAATTGCTGTTCTTTTCAGTTAGGGGATAAAATTATTTTCTTCTAACACAGTATATTATTTTTGTAATCATCACCAAGGATATGTTTTTATTAATTTTAGAGAGAAATGAATGGAAAGAGAGAGAGAGAAACATCAATGTGAGAGAGGAGCATCAATCAGTTGCCTCCTGTACATGCCCTGACCAGGGATCAAACCCATAGCCTAGGTACATGCCCTCATCGGGAATCGAACCCACAATGTTTTTGGTGCCTGGGACAATGATCCAACCAACTGAGCTACATAAATAGTGCAGACAATTTAGTCAATTACTTATACCATCTAGTCCTAATTTTCTAATATTTAAAAGAAAGAAATTGTACTAATTCATTTGTACAGGTTCATCCAGTGCATCAAGTTCTGATATTCTATTAGAATCCAAGATTAAGATCTCTGGCAAAACACAGCCACTGTTCCTGTACAGCCCATGAGCTAAGGATATTTTCTAACATTTTTTAATGGTTGGGGGGAAATATCAATAAAATATAACTTTTTATAATATGTTAAAATTATGCAAAATTCAAATTTCAGTGTCCATAATAAAGTTTTATTAGAACACAGTCATGCTCATTCATTTACATATTATCTATGGCTGTTTTCATGTTCCAATAGCTATGACAAAGATTTATCTCCCACGAAGCCTAAAATATTTACTGACCCTTCACAGAAAAAGTTTCCCAACTCCTTCTCAAACCACCAATGCCCTTTAATCCAGGAATGGCACTTCTAGGAATTTATCCTAAAGAAAAAGCAGAGATGTCTAATACGAGGGGGGATTCATTATATACAGTGTTATCTGTATATAACACTGGATTGATGTGATAAGAAGTACACAGTCATTAAAGACGATGTTTTATAAGAGTATTTAGTGGTGCGGAAAATGCTCATAATACACTGTTCAACTGAAAATATAGATTTAAAAGGAGCGTGCTCATGCCATCAGTTTTTTTTTGGGGGGGAACAAAACCTCCGTATATTTACGCACATAGGAGACATCAGAGAACACTCCCAGTGCTTGTCTTAGATGAGAGAACGATAAGTGGTTTCCATTTTTTTCTTGACCACGCGCTGCATTTTCTAATGTTTCTGCAATGAACATATTTTACTTTATTTTATCTGAAAAAAAGTTTAAGTTTTATGCTAGAGTGTTTACTTGCTACTACTTCCAGCTGAATAGTGGCTTACAGATGTCCTAGCAGACTAATAACACATTTATTTCATTGTAGCTTACCCCAAATCATCACAATGTAAAGCATAGGAAAATCTAAGCAAGAGCAAATTAAAATCCCAATTTCTCACTTTATAGCACCTTATAATCGTTCTAATTGTGTTATGGTTTTACTTGAAAATAAAGTTAGGTTCTTAGATGCTATTTTGTATCCATAAGATTTTTTTCTATGACAGTTGACATTCAATGTTATTTTATATTAGTTTCAAGTATACAGGATAGTGGTTAGATGATTACATAATTTACAAAGTGATCCCCCCAATAAATCTCATACATACCTGGCACCATACAGTTATTACGATATTATTGACTTACTATGCTGTACTTTACATCCCTGTGACTATTTTCTAACTATCCAATTTGTACTTATTAATCCCTTCACCTTTTTCACCCAACCTCCAACCCCCTTTTCATCTGGCAACCATCAGTCTGTTCTCTGTTATCTATGACTCTGTTCCCATTGCTTATTTTTTTCTTTACTCTCCACATGTAAGTGAAATCACATGGTATATGTCTTTCTCTGGCTTATTTCACTTAGCATAATACCCTCTAGATCCATCCATGTTGTCACAAATGGTAAGATTTCATTCTTTTTTATGGTCAGGTATATGTACCATTGTATATATGTACTACCTCTTCTTTATCCACTTTTCTATTCATGGGTACTTGGGTTGCTTACATATCTTGGCTACAGTAAATAATGTTGCAATGAATATACATCTTTTTGAAGTACTGTTTTGGATTTCTTGGGATATATACCTAGGAGTAGAATTGCTGGGTCATAATACATCCATTAGATAGTCAAAATCTTAAAAATCTGAGTATTGGTGAATAAACAAGAATTTTTATATACTTATGGGCATATAAATTAGATCAGCCACTTTGGAAAGAAATTTTCCAATTTCCAGTAAGATTGAAAATGTGACAAAGGCCAGAGGCAGGGTGTGGATGAGACCGGGTAGATGGAACAAAGGGGAGGATAATGGGGAACATCTGTAATAGTGTCAATAATACATTTTTAATATTAAAAAAATTAAAAAGAAAATGCACACCTTATTTCTAAGCATATACATTTCTAGGTATATACTCCAGAAATAATTCCTTTGTATGCATAAGGATAAAAAATCAGGGCAAAAATGTCTATAAACAGAATTTTTTTATGAGCGATATTGGAAACATTCTATATTTCCATGGTTAGGAAAATACATTAATAAAAAGTGCTTAGCCCTGGCTAGGGTGGCTCAGTGGACTGAGCACTGGCCTCCAAACCAAAGGGTCACTGGTTCAATTCCCAGTCAGGGCACATGCCTGGATTGTGGGCCAGGTCCCCAGTAAGGCGCGTGCTCCAGAGGCAACCACACATTGCTGTTCCTCTCGCTCTCTTTCTCCCTCCCTTCCCCTCTCTAAAAGGAAATTTAAAAAATATTGTTTTAAAAAATGGTATTTAATTGATGTGGTAATCATATAGCAATTAAAATGATTACATCTTAAAAAGTAATATGGAATGAAAAAGTGAGGTGCAAAGAGACATGTATAATATAATATTTATGTAAAAGTTCTAAAAATCAAAAGAATAATATATATAGTTTGTTACAATGTAGAAAAACAAGAATATACAGCCCTGGCTGGTGTAGCTCAGTGGATTGAGCACGGGCCTTCAGACCAAAGGATCGTGGTTCAAATCCCAGTCAGGGCACATGCCTGGGTTGCAGGCCAGTTCCCAGCAGGGGACGCATGAGAAGCAACCATACACTGATATTTCTCTCCCTCTCTCCTTCCCTTTCCCTCTAAAGAAAAATAAAATAAAATCCTTAAAAAAAACAAGAATATATTTAAAAATAGACTTAGAAGTTACTCATACCAGGTTTGTGATAGCATTTACTCTGGAGATAGAAGAAGAGAATTAGGACTGGGAAAAGGTCAAAAGAAGATTGTGCTTTTAGTCATAAAGTTTCATTTCATTCACAATACAAATAAAAGATAAACATATGACACATGTGAACTTTTGTTTTTGATGGATATCTGCTTATGTTTTACATGGTTGGAAATTTTTTTTCCTAGTAGTGCTTTACCAGCCCAAGGAAGTCAAGATGGGAGAAATCCACAGATTATGACAGTAGGAAAGTGAAAGGATCACTAAAAGCAGAAGGTACTGTGTACTATCACAATGTATTGTAGCTACCATATTTTGCCGTGTTTAATGTGCACTTTTTTGCCCAAACTCTTGAGGGAAGAATAAGGATGTTCATTATACATGGGGAGTCCTTGAAATACCTTGTATATGTTCTTGGGTTTTGTGATTATTTGTGACATAACATTCCTTGTATCATAATATGTTCAAAAATAAATGCTAAAATTCCTTTATAATATGAAACAAAAGTAGCTAAAGATAAATAAAGATTGCATTAAAAAATTAAAACAAGATATTTTTTCCTGAAAGTTGGGCCAAAAATGTGGGTGTGTACTATACACGGCTAAATAAGGTACTTTGCATTCTTATCCATGAAGATGTTCTTCTGAGGCCTTATCTCTGGACCTCACTGTTCCTGGAAGTCATGAGCCTGCAGATTTACATGAGAAACAACTATCTCCACATGGTCAGTAACACTTCCAAGTTTAGTGATATTTATAACAGTATTCATTTCCCCCCTTGAAAATAACTAGAGTAGGGGGTAGGAGGTTTAATTTCAAAACATGAAGAGTATGTCTCATGAGTAAAACAAGAATCATAAAGTTTCTGGAAAAAAGAGGAATAGGTAATTGTTATTAAGGCGATAATTCACAAATTCTATACTCGTGGCAATTATTAGTTAATATCAGATTTCAGAACAGTCATTTACAGTTCACTTACATTTGATTAAATTCTATATGCAAAATTTGAAATAAGTAAGTACATGTATACACATTAAAAAAATTCTATATAGCTGAGTGTTTAGGAGCACAAGCGTTAGGTTTAGAATGCTTGGGTTTGAATACAGATAATACCATTTACTATTATGTGACTTTAGGGATGTAATTTAGCCTTTTAAAGTAATTTAGCCTCTTAAAATTATTTTAGCTATTTAATCTTTACAGTTTCTCATCCGTAAAATGAGAATAATAATACTACCTGCTTCGCAATTTCATTGATTAACGTGAACAACATACACAAAGAACAAAATCTAAAACAATAAATGTTAGTATTTTGTGTATTCCTTCAATACATTTATTTAATGGAATATACATGGCAATATATTCCCCAAATGCCATGCACTTAGTAGATTCCCAGTACTACTGATGATAACATACATGAAACAACCCAAACTCAGACATAAAATCTATTAAGTCACTGCAAAATCATGGCCCCATCATTCTTGGCACAATGTCACAATGTAGCACAGCAGTCACAGTCTACTTCCCATAATGCCACAGAGCAAAGACGGTGATTTCCCTTAGCCACGACTTTCAGGAGGTACACAGTTCTGCAAAGATAAAGTGGCTACATCAATAACAACATGGTAGAGCCTTTATAAAATAAAATTTCCTATTTAAATGTCTCATCTCTGAACTTAACCATCCTGGCTCATTTTTTTCTTTTCCTATAGATGTTATTGACTCACTTAATTTGCCTTTTGTTCTCCTCTACTCCCTCATATGTGCTTTAAAATGTAATGGGCTTCCACAGTGTGTAGAAGGGCCAGCTCCTTTCCAGTGTATTAATTACATTGAGTCCCATCATTACAAACCATCGCACTTTCTAAATAAGAATGCTCTACGAGTCACAAAAGTTCCACCTGATCTTCAACTCTAGAAATTATGGTTTAATATTAGCTGGTGTGCAGGAGTATGATTAGCTCATAGTAGCCTTATGCTATGTATAACTGAAATCTGCCATACACAGTACATTTTCTGAAGGTATTGAAAATAATATGGTAGTAATTCCATATGCCTATTTTAATGAGGTAACCATGGTTTCTCACATTTTTAACTTCCTATACATGTTTCTTTGGAAGCAACAAATAAATGTGACAAGAGCATCCCACCCCTGAAAAATAAAAAATAAAAAATACAGACATACGTACATACATAAACTCTTGTATCTTAACATTTTGATTCTGTTTAAAGCACATTCAAACTTCTCAACTAGAAGCAGAAGGATCAAAGATAATCTAGATTTTCATTAAAAGCAGTACTACCTCCCCTCAAAAAATAAATGAAAATCTTAGTTTTTATGACTACATTCAAATCACTCCATAATAAGCTAAAGTCTTGGCTTATGTGATTCTTCGGGTTCTGAAAGCTGCCCATTATGTCTTCCTATGGTTTAGACACACTTTTCTCTGAGGTTCTCAATTAGAAAGGTTATTTCTAATGGAGAAATAACATGGTTCTCTAACCATGTTATTTATAGGGCACATTATGCCAGCCAAGCCCCATGACATTTTTACATCCAGCCTTCAATACTAAGTAAAGGCTACAAAAATAAATAAGCAAAAAGAAGGAAGCAATTAGCTTTTATTAAAGAACAATGAGATGATTCAACTCCGTGGTTCTTAGTCATCTTGGGGTGTGGCTTGCTCTACTTATTTTTAACAGCAATAAAACATACATCTCTGTCTACGTTGCCATTGTCTATGTATTCATAGGCCTAGCCAGTATTTAAAGTATTTTCTGTGGTGGAGAACAGCAAAGCAGATGGAGGTATTCAGGGCATATAGGGAAAATGAGGTTTGTTCATATGTTTGTTTTTCCTTCCAGAAAGCTGTATGATCATAATACAGACATACTTCTCAACTTACAACAGGATTACATTCCAATCAAACAATTGTACATTAAATATATTGTAAGCTAAAAATGCACGTAATAGACCTAACCTAAGGAACATGCAGCCTAGCTTCGCCTGCCTTAAAGTGCTCCGAACACACTTTCTGAAACCCATTGGCTACACTAGAGTAGGGGTTGTTTATCCACATCACGGGTGGGACTGGGAGCTGCCCAGAACTTGGTATTTTAAACACAGGTAGCAAACATCGTTACATTTTACCTCTCTTTTAAAATTGGTTGCTGGTGGATTGAGTTCTTACTTCAGTGATATCACAAGCTCTTTTTCACAAAGAACTTTGCTTACAAATAAGTTATTATTTGAGTTGAAAAAAAGAAAGCCTGTTATAAATGTTAAGAATGGAACAAAGGTTACAGGAAACTGATAGGGAGCCCTTAATTGCCCCGCCAGGCCCACAGAGCAAGACCGAGTGGCAGTGGCAAACAGGTGGTGGACTAACAGGTGGTGGAACACCCCTCCTCCAGGCACGTAGATTGCCCTGTCGTCACAGAGGGAAACTCCCAGGCATGAGTAGCCTCCTCATTAACACTGGTGTGGCAGGGGCCTTCCTTTTCTGATCATAAGATCCTGGGAGAGAGACGATGCCTGTAGTTTCAAGGAGGGTAGGACGAGTGGGACCCAGACACTGGGGTAGAGAAGGGCAATGGGAGGGCTGGTGCTCTAGAATGGGGAAATCATTCAGACCATTATCCCACAAAGATTTCATTCAAACTAGCCCTTTAGTCTGAGGAAGGCTCAGAAAAGATGGAGTTTATGTGGCTGGTGGGTAAGACATTTCAGTGGGTGGAGAGAGAAAGTCTGGCATCAACTATGGAAGAGGGAGTAGAAATTACCTATGCAATGGCCCAAAGAGGCACTCAGAATCCCCTTGGACTCTGGTGGGTCAGGCAGAGTCTCACCAGTTACTCCTGGAGACTGGTCCAAGCAAGAGTTTCTCTATGAACTATATGGGTTTCACTTTGAGAATACACGTGTGCATGCACACACACAAACATCAATTCTATTAAGGGACTCAGAATCAAAGCAGTCTACCTGAAGCCGGTGTACGGGAGCTGGCATCAATGAGAAAGGGTAGCAAAGAAAACGACCACTGACAACTCCTGTGGCTTCTCCCAGGACATGGCTTTGCCTGGTTTATTGGTGAGGAAAAGGGTGCCTATAGGTCCTGAAGGACCAGTTTAAACTCATGCCACTGAGGCAAGTAAATACCTTCATAAAAAGGTATTGCTTTGCACAGTAGGCACACATTCTGACTGGAGGGAAGTCTGAAATGGAATGAGAGGGCCAGCATTCACCCTTATTTATGGCACTGAAGCCATATCCTTTGGAGACAAGCAACGGGCATTCAGAGAAATGTTGAAACATTATTGGGAGGATGGAGGGGTGGGGCATAGTAGGGTTCTATCAGGAACAGAGTTGCATCATAAGAATGAGAGACTTGAAGGGGAGAAGAACTGTATGTGGGCTTGAGGAAGAGACCTGAGGAGAAAAAAACATGCAAGAAAAGGAAGACTCCTAGGACACCCATCTCTCAAAAGAAATTTAAAAAGCCTTAAGAGGGCTTGCTTTTTTTGCAAAGCACAAAAGATCTCTAGTCTGAAAGCATTTTAATGTTTACTTTTCCTGTTCTGAAATACCCTTTAGACATTCACCTGCCCTTTTAATAAGGAGCTTTGATACAGTGGAGTAGGGCATGGGGGAGGATATCATAAGGATAGATGGGGATTTAAATGGAGCGGGTCAGATTGATTTTTAAAATCAGCATTTTAGATAAGAGCTGCTTATATTCAGATTTTACCTTGAAAATCACCTAAATATCCTATAACAAAGAGAATAGGAGGTTCATAAAAATAAGGCAGTTCACGTCTCTGTTCAAGATCATTTGCACATCTTCTCCATTGACCTTTCTCAGGTACAGGGACGGTATTGGGCTTGACTGCATCCTTTGGCTGATCACCACAATTGAGGCAAACATCAGTTTAAGGGCTTCTGGTCCACCACAGGTAGGAGAATTCCCTTTAGTAAGTGCTGAGACTTCACTGTGTGTACATTCTAACGTGTGTGCCCTGCTGGAGGATGATCAGACTTGTGTGACCCTCTCTCTCATTAATTTCAAGCCTTGATGGAGAAAGACTTCAAATACTCTAGTGCATATTTGCTCTTTTGTGTGGAATCACATTTGGTTATTAGTAAGAGGAGATGGGGAGGGAAGGAGAGGAAGAGAGAGAGAGAATCCTGGGAGTGGCCAGTGTAAACCTTCAAGCATGAGAGATCATAAAACCAAAACTGTAGATTGCTTTCCACCTTGACAAGTTAGGGAATATCACTACCCTGCGCTAGAAAAGAGAGATACCCTCCCACACCGGTTACATTTTGTTCATCTTATAACATCCTTATTAACCTATTATTATACTGTATGTTCTTCCTGACTGTGGGACTACATATGCCCTTAACTTCCTCAGGCATGTAGTGATTGTCCATCTCACACCATGAATAAGTATTTCTGCTTCATGACAGTTCTAAAATATTTTCCTTGAACACCTCACCATTCCTGAAATGATCACTTTCCTGGTGGAGAAAACAAATAAAACATTTTTGTTTATTGTAGAGAAAAGGCCATTTTCATTCTAATTTTTTGGATGGAGATGAAGTCACTGTTTAAAAGTTATGGCTTTTCCCCTCTTCATTCCTCACTAAGAAGGGAAACTGTCCTACTTGAGCCCATGGCCAAATGAAGTATTTTCAATGTGCCTTTCTCACCATTATAGGGCAAGCAGGCAGTGGGTCTTTTCTACAACAGATGAGCATAGTTTTGCTTACACATGACTGTGATTAAATAAATGAAAATTAAAATATTGAGTCTTACAGAGGAGTTAAAAAAATACTTTCACCTCATTCTCTTCAGATGGCCCCACTGTGCCTGATTTGGAAACTGCACCAGAGATCTGATGTATAAAATGTAAAACCTGCTGAAGACTCACAAAGTTACTATCCTTGGAATTGGAATTATATTTTCAAATAGGAGGACAATGTGTTTTTCCAATTGCATTTTTTTCTAGTAATGCCACACACACACATACACACACACACTTTAGATATACTAATATTATATATATAGTATATATGGTATAATTTTATTTTAAACTAAAACAAATGTTTATAATGATTTATAGTCTATAAAACACACATTCCGATATTACCTTACTAATCTTCGCCACCACCTTTTGAAGCAGGTATAAATATTATTCCCCCAAAACTGAGGCTCAAGCAGCTAAATCCCTGATCTGAGGATTCTAAGTTGCTAAGTGTCATGCATGGGTGGGACTTCAAGCCAATTTCAGACTCTAAAGTCAGGGTTCTTTCCCCTGTACTTGGCTCTTCTTGTCTTTAGTCATCTGCCCACAGGTCTCATTTGTAGATATTTTTCTGAAATCATGCCCCAACCACTATCAGATGAATACACAGTGGTTATCAATGGCTTGCATTCTTTTCCACAAATTTTTGTTTATTTCCATTCCACAGATATTCATTTAATTCAGAGGTTATGACACAGGGGCTCACTTTCTATGGGGAAGGCAAGATATGACAGTAGACTAAAGATTCTGGAATCAGACTGCCAGAGCTGGAATTCCAGCCTACCACCTCCTAAAAATATAACCTTTGGCAAGTTTCTAGTTTTAAAAAAGAAGTTTTATTGTATTTTCTACTACTATTTAATCCCCTTATACTTCCCTCCTCCCTGCAATCACCACACTGTTGGCCATGTCAATGAGTCCTTTTTTCTTTTTGCTCAATTCCTCCATCCCCTGACTTCATACCCCCAAATTTCCCCCACAATAGTTGTCATCCTACTCTCTACGATTCTGTCTCTATTTTGCTTGATAGTTCAGTTTGATCATTAGATTCCACATATCAGTAAAATAATATGGTATTTGTCTTTCTCTGACTGGCTTATTTCACTTAGCATGTTCTCCAGGCCCATACATGCTCTTGCAAAGGGTAAAATTTTCTTCTTTTTTATGGCCAAGTAGCATTCCATAGTGTATATGTCCCATAGTTGTTTCATCCACTCATCTACTGATAAACACTTTAATTTCATCTCCATATTGCTTTCTGCAGTGGTTGCACCAGTCTGCGTTCCCACCAACATTGTAAAAGGGTTGCCTTTTCTCCACATCTTTGCCAGCACTTGTTGTTTGTTGATTTATTTTTTAAAGATTTTATTTATTTATCTTTACAGAGTGGGCAACGGAAGGAGAAAGAGAAGGAGAGAAATGCAATGTGTGGTTGAATCTCACACACCCACTTCTGGGGATCTGACTTACAACTCAGGCATATGTCCTAGACTGGGAATTGAACTAGCAACCCTTTGGTTCACAGACCCGTGCTCAATCCACTGAGCTATACCAACCAGGGCTGTTTGTTGATTTATTAATGATAGCC
>PVKM010022709.1:0-21655 GCA_004027735.1 Carollia perspicillata
TATATGTATAACCCATGGGCATGAACCAAAGGTGGGGAATGTGGGTGAGAGAGGGTGTGCAGGGTGGAGGGGAGTGAAGGGGGGCAATGGGACAACTGTAATAATGTAATAAATAAACTATATTTTTTTAAAAAATTGTCAGCTGATTTTTCAAAAGAAACTTTGCAGGCTAGAAGAGATTGGTGAAAAATAGTCAAAGTGATGAAAAGTAAGGACCGACAACCAGTATTACTCTATCTAGCAAAGGAATCATTTAGAATCAAAGGACAGATAAAGAGCTTTCCAGACAAGAAAAAGCTAAGGGATTTCATCATCACTGAACCAGTATTACATGAAATGCTAAAGAGCCTTCTTTAAGAAGAAGGTCAAAAATATGAACAATAAAATGGCAATAAATGTGTGTTAACAATTGAGTCTAAAAAACAAAATAAACAACCAGAGCAGAAACAGAATCATAGCTATAGAGAACGTTTTGATAGTTGCCAGATGGGAAGAGGTTTGGGAGATAGGTGAAAAAGGTGAGGGAACAAAAACTACAAATTGGTAATTACAGAATGGTCATGGGGATATAAAGTACAGCATAGGGAATAGAGTAGCCGAAGAACATATGTGCAGGACCCACTAACACGGACAATGGTGAAGGCATTGCTTAAGGGAGTTGAGGGCAGGAGGGACTGTGTGGAGGGGAACAAAGGGGGGAAATTTGGGAAAACTGTAATAACGAACAGTAAAATATAATTTAAAATGAATAAATAAGGAAATAAATGAGCAAATAAATAAATAACCCTTCCTCCTGTGAGTGTGACTACAGTTATGAAAGTACTTTGTATGCCAAAAAGTGCTATGACCAATTTAAAAAGGTGGCAGGTGGCCACCGATGAGGGTCCTGGGCTGCTCTTTGTGTCCGCTTTCTAGGAAGGCAAAACACAGATCAAAAGAGATCCTTCCCAGGCCCTTAACTAGACCTGACACCTGCAATTATTTCCCTTTCCTCTCTCCTTCCTCTTCTCAGCTGAGCTCTTTTCACCTCTCGGAACAACAGTCCTTTGATAACCTGTGAAGGAGTGATGAATAAATGAACACAAAAACAGCCTTCCCTAAGGCACACCAGATTTTTAAAATTAAGTAAATTCTTACTTGTGGCATTGTGACTAAGAGCTAAGAGCTTGAGCCCAATGTTGGACTTCATATGTCCAGAGACCAACTCCTCCACACCTGCTGAATGAACATACAACACCTCTCACCTTTCAGTGCCTCGGCTTCCTTGTTTGTGAAAAATAGCAGTCAAAATAATAACCCACTTCTCAGGCTGACATGAGAATTCAATGAGAAAGTGCATAAAAGTCCTGAACGGATTGCAGGCACAGAGTAGGAAAGTGACAAGTGAGATCTACAAATGTTAATAGATTTTTTTGTCCTGACTGCCCCAATGTCTTGCTTAATTTTCTATGGGATATTAGAGAGCCTTTTTTCTAACTCCACAGTAATACACCCAGGCCTTTTGGTCTGGGAGAGCAAGAAGTTTCTATATACACTCAGCTTTACTAAACTGGAACTTTCCTAAAAATACCAGTTACATAAGACAAATGGTTGGACATAGCCACACCTTTATATTGACTTTTGTATTCCAAGTTGATTGTAAGAATTATAGTTTATCTATGTATACTTGAGAACCCTGTCAAATGTGTTGTAATTGTTAGAATAGGCAGAGAGAGTCTAGGTACACACGGTGGTCAGGAAATATAGGTATTCCAGCAAGCTAAGCAGGGAATTAATAATATATGTAGAATTACTAATAAAATGCCTGTCAAGCAAGCAGCAACATATTATATACAAAAAAAAAAAAATCCTGCTTGTTGTGTGGGAGGATGTTCAGTCTTCCTGAAAAGTACTAGTATATATTCTTGGAAATAAAATGATTCAACCCCATATGCAACTTTTGTTCCCTGGCATTTCCCCCTAATTTATCATTCATTTGTGTATTTTTTACAACCCCATGTAGCTCCACCAACCATCCCAGACGTCAGTGGCTCAAGCAGCCTCCCAAGGTAATCTTCTGCACCTGGCCCACAGCCAAGCATCCACGTCTCAAAGCCCTGTCCGGCAGGCTTCCTCTTCTTCCTCCTCGTCCTCTTCTTCTTCAGCTTTGAGCGTGGGCCAGTTAGTCAGCAGTAAGTATCCTTTCTGGCTCAGTTAAACCATGGCGGCCTTCTTATTGCCTGTTTGCAATGCCTTCCCTTCTTTCTCTCTTCCTCTCTTTCTCCTCTCTAGCTCTAGCTCTAACTCTCTCTTTCCCTCCTTCCCTACCTCCCTCTCCCTTTCTTAGTCTCTCAACCTCAAAGAGGAATTTCCTGGCCCTATTAAGTCCATATTTCAATGAAGTCCATGCCATGGGCCACATGGTTCCTTTGGCATGCAGTCCCCCAAAGCACAAACTCTCAATAAGTGCCTGTAGGGACCAGTTCCTATCTCAAGTGCTTTCTGATGAGCTCAGTCAGTCCTGCCACTTGAGAAGGGAGAACTGATCAGCTTGCAGGGCATGAGCCACATAGCTCAGAACTGAAATAACTAAACAGGCACTCAGCCCCGTAGGTCAAACTGCTTTTCTGTGTGTCTGAAGACCCCTGCTGTTCTATTTGTGGATGTCAGGGGAAAGAAAAGAGAGTGTACCTGTGGGCAGGTAGCTGTGTGTGCACAATGAGTTGCCTCCAGTGGCATGTGGGGGAAGCTTCATGGGCTGGAATCCAATGGAAAATCCCTGGACAGCCATTTATAAAATAAAATAAGCCTGCAAATCTACTTCCCTGAGTACAGGCCACATAGCTAGAAATGGTAGTTGGCCCTAGGTGAAGACAGCATATGTATCACATGCAAATATAAACGTTAAGAAGAATGGGATAATTGCCTAATTTAAGGTTAGTTATTCACATTTATCCCAATTTTTACTTATATATAACATTGCAGCACATGTGCATAGATTGTACTTCTCCAGGAGCCAAAAATCCAGTAGTTATGGATTTAAAGGGCTAAAGCACTACATAGGCATTTGTACCATAAAACAAGGACAGATGTGAGTATATTTGATCAAGTGTCATGAATGAATCCATTTCAACATGAACAGTAAGGATTCTCACACATCACGAGGCAAGTTTAGTAATGCACAGCAAATGAAGTATTGCCATGTCCTCTCCCCTACAAGCTACTCCCCTCGAAAAGAATGCATATATACATATATATACATATATACATATATACATATATACATGCACATGTTGAGTACATGTGTTTGTGTTATTTACGTGTATATGTATATACGCACACATACACGTTCAATTATATGGCTAATTCAGATAAGAAAGATGTTTGTGGAATGAAAGAAAGATAAAGAATTATGGAAAGATATTAAAATACTCAAGTAGCCTAAATGTTCTTGATCTTAAAAATGGGTCAACACAAAACAGAGTTTCAGGCTATACATGGAGTTTGCCATCAGACTTTTATTTTAGGTTGTTTAGACAAATAACTCCTCTCATTTGGACCAGAAACTCTAGTCTTTCTTAAATAAAAATCATGGATAAGATTAATTTAATTATAGCCAGATTTTTCAATAAAAAACTTCTCATATGGTTGTTGTGGAAAAAATAAAACTTTATCTTAGTTCATATTCAGCATAAGTTTCTGCAAAATATTATATTTCTATGTAGCAGCAAGATCATAAATTTGGGATAGGCTGTTAAGTTTTGATCCTTAAAGAAAATAAAACAAGATCAAACGTCTTACAGATAAAAATAAGTTAAATATGAAGTAAAAGTACAAATAACCCCACAAATACAGTACTTGACACAAGGTAAAGACTGTACCCAATACATGTTGGATGGATAGAGAGATGATTGAATAGGTAAATGAGCATATAGACAGATGGATGATGGGACTGGGTTCTCAATAGTCTGAAGCAGCCCAGGGAAGTAGTTTTCCTTTTTTTCAGAAATCAATATCAGAGCTACTTAATGGAGCAGATGGAATTTCAATTGCAAAATGGCCAATAGGGCATCGAAGTTCTAGGTCTATAATGAGTGAATGATATTACATATCCTTGATATAAAATATAAAGAATTTGAGGAGAGAGACTCCTTTACCACGTGCACTTGAAGGAGGAAACTCAAAATTCATATGCAGAGCCTCAAGAAGAAGCCTTCTCTGGAAAATATGAGAGGGTCAAGCAGTACCACCGGGCATCAGACTTTACACAAACCCACTGCCGGACTTACAGTTGCTACAGGTTTTGAGCATGTTGTTTAATAATCCCCTTCTGCCTCACAACCCAACTACAGAATGAATGGTACATGGAGTATATTCTGATGAATAGTACGTGGAGTATTTTCTCAAACTACTATATGAGCTTTCATTTGTAGAGTTTTCAAAGCACTTTCAATATTTTACTCATTTTAATACTCACAATAAGGTATTATAAATCTTCTTTTTCAGATATTGAAGCTAGCATCAAATAGATCCTGAAAAGTACAGCCCATATTGACCATCTTATGTCAGAGGGACCAGGTATATATAGTCTTAGTTGAGAGAATGTGATACCCTGTGTAACAAATCTAATGGTGACAAAGCCAGGATGATAATAGTCAATGGGCTATACACATTCTATATACCAGAGCTGCTGTAAAAGATACAATGTTTACACATAAATTTTATCCAGAGAAATTTGAATAGCAAAATATATCAAATCACTTGAATATCTTTGAGTATTTTTTAAAAGCCTGGGCCCATGCCTCACAATTAAAGCATGGGCTTTTCTTTGAGCCAATCTAAAGAGAAAAACTAGACATTTTGCATATTATGAAATGTATATTCAAGCATTAAATATGTAATTAAAATATTTTTCTCCAAGATTAAACTCACCAAATCTGCAGGTATGCTAATGTGGGGAGACCCAACCCCATACTTCAAATGTAGTTGTTATGTAGGTTAAACTACAGGGGGAAAAAAGGGTCAGAGTCAGTCAACCTAAAAAGAAAAAAAAAAAATACATGCATTAAGCACCAGGCACAGAGATAAAAATTAAGAAAGCAAAAATAAACAAGATGTGGTTCTTGCCCTGGGGGCAGTCATGAACTGATTACAAAGAAACATAGAGAACAAAGCAAAATAAATGCTATGATCAACATCAGTATAGGAACAATGATCATATTATAGATGGTTATCTCAGTTTTAGAAGATGAGATAGAACAGAAGGACTTGGTATAGTAGCTAATTCTTAAATTGAATGTGGATGGTTAATGGAGAGACAAATCCCTCCAAAAGGCAATGTCATAGTTTGGACCAGATCAAACTGGACTTGAACCCAGGATCAAAACCTTTGTCAATGAGCCCTGACTGGTATGACTCAGTGGATTGAGCACTAGCCTGCAAACAAAGGGTCACTGGTTCGATTCCCAGTCATGGCGCATGCCTGGGTTGTGGGCCAGGTCTCTGGTTGGGGTCATGTGAGAGGCAACCAGTCAATGCATCTCTCACACATTGATGTTTCTCACCCTCTCTTTCTCCTTCCCTTCCCATCTCCCTAAAAAATAAGTAAATAAAATCTTAAAAAAAAAACACCTTGGTCAACAAACTCTCCCATGTCATGCTCAAAGACTTTCACCTTAGTGTTGAGCAACCTATCATTGTTCTAGTTCTTGGGCAGATCATCCAAAAATCTTCCCCATTGCAGGCAAAAGATCACAGAGTTAATGTGTTAACAATGATAACAGAATCTTAATGTGCAAAGAACACCACAGCTGGGCTCAGAATTACCAGATATGCACACTCATTAAAACAGCTGCACAGAAACCTATACAGTTCATCCTATATCAAACCTCATTAGGTCTCCACAGTGACCAGAGATAAATATAGATTCTATAAGCAGGGATTTGGGAAAGTCTGCAGCAGTCAAACAACTGACCTGACAAATGTCTCAAATCTGTTTAAGATTTACATATTACTGCTTAAAAATAGGTAGATCTGAGATTACTTTATTCTTTGCTGAATTTGGTTTTTCAGTACACTTTTCTTAAATCCCTGGCCTATAAACTTGATTCTTAGACAGCAAAGAATTCATAGTCAACACAAGAAAAACCAAAACTATAAAGTGAACATAAAGATACATGGTGATAGCTTACGGCACAGTGGAACCCCTGATTCACATGATCACAATTTACACAATTTTCTACAACCCAATGAAGTCACCATATTGCAAGTAAGCTGTTCTCCCAAATTACATTGCATGTTCCTAAATGGTTTACTTCTCAGAAATATTTGGTAAATATGCCTATTATTTGCCTTGAGAATGGTACTAAAAAGCAGATGACTGTTTACATAAGGCAGTTAATTCATACTTGGCAGCTTCTTTAAAGATGCATATTTCTTTTATAACCATCCCACAAGCAGAGGTTGTAGAAGGGTGATGTTGAGAGATGGTGACTATTCAACAACCATTAAACAACCCCTTACACTGATGCCCTGTGAAATGTTAATGCCACAGACATACTGCCTACCTGTTCTGTTTATAGACTGTGGCCCTTTGGAGGGCCACAACTGTTGTACTAATACTTTTCCACCATCTCCACCAACATCCAGAACCAATCTTGCCCACCCTCAGAATGCAAGACAGGCTCAGCAAGGCAGCAGGTCTGAGAAGAGCGTGGAGATGAGGATGGTGATGAAGGAGCAGCCAGAATCGGTTCCAGCTGACTGACTGTTCCCAAGTGCAATATAGTCCTGATGCAGCCAAACCTTCTAACATTTCAAAAGAACATGGAAAATCTAGATTTTTCTTTAGAAATCTTCCAACATTTAAATGTTACGAGTAATTCCAAAAATATGTAAGCACTAGAAAAGCTGAGTTTTATTTACAAGCTGCTCACTTGCAACTTCAGCTCTAGGAATTATTTTAAAGGAAGAAATGAGAGAATGCGCCGAAAGCTGCTGTGCATGCAGATGTAACCCCCTGGAGTCCCTAGCAAATCCTTCAAGCTGCTCCAGGCTGCTCTGCTGGTGGGATTTCAGATCTGGAGGGTGGCCTCCACCAGGGACAACCCAAACAAGTCTTTCTTCCGCTAGTCAAGTGTTACTAGCTTTCTGGGGTGAATTTTAGGGAGGAAAAGTCAGGATTTTAATTAATCTTAACAACTAAACCAGTTTTACAGTAACCCTCTGCCCCTGCCCATACAGTCTCGATGTCCTACACTGAAATATTCACCATTCTAACTTCACCCTACCTGACTCCATCCTACGAAAACCCTTGCAGGCTTTGCTTCTTCCTGCATCTGTCCCTCTCTGCCAGCTGTTCCCACTGACCAGAACACACTGCCTTCATTCTCTGAAAGCTGCTCACTGGGTAAGACCCAGATGAGTCCTCTCTTGCCACCTCTCCTTTCTCTGACAATTCCAGTGTGGATGTCACACCATCATTTCTTGATGATACTCTGCTTGGTATTTTTCTCTAATTTTTTTTCTCATTCATACTATTGGGCCCCTCATTCCATTCGTTAGGACTCCCAGGACTCACTTTAGGACTTACAGACTGATTGCTGTGGTTATACCACTCTTTAATTTTTCCATGATGAAGTTATGACTAATGACTTGTGAAAATATGACAGGCACAGTGTACATCTGTATTGCTGAGTCTATTGAGTCCGTTCACCCTGTAATGAGAGAATCTACACATGAAGCTCCAAGCTCCCCAGAAATTTTAACATTTTTACGTAAAAGTCCTTGAAAAATTGGCTCTTGAGATGCAAATATTTCTTTCTCTTCGTGATAACAAGAGTGTCCAGAGTCCTGAGCCCAGAATAGTAATAAAATCCACCACAGTCCTTAGACAAGTACTTGAATTTACTGAAATTGATGGGTGATTGTGCAGAAAGAGGAAGAGAAAAACTTTTCACCTAAGTCCTAAGAATGAGGTGAAGAACAATAGAGTTGCTGGCAGGCAGAATGGCTTCACACCAGGCAGGATGGAGCAGCACTTTGAAATCTTCAACTGTTTCCCACCCATGCAGTCTCCAGCTTGGTGTGTGCTTTCATTTATCCAGAGATCAGTAGCCAGGGGAGGAGAGTTTCATTCTCCAGCTGTTGTGTCATTTCCCTTGGTAAATCCTAAATTGACTGAGTTATCTGGCACCAAAGGAGACTTCCTGCAGTAGGCATTTTTTATTATGTGCCCTTTTAGGGACAAAGGCGTCTGTGTCAGTAAACTGCTTTATGGGAGTGGGGTATATTTTCCTCACAGCTTCATAGCATGCTCTTTAGTAAGGGTTAATGTGAACATAAGAAATTATGCAACATTGCCATCTGTTAGCCTGGCTGCATTGGTAATCGAGTGAAGGAAAAACACAAAATATTATTTTCTTCCAGGGCAATTTTTAGCACTAAAGATTTCAATTAAGACATTACAAATTGAAATCTTTCCATTTTTATATTTTTGTGCAATATTTGAACATCCTTACAAGCAAAATGCAGTTGCTTCCCCCATAGCAGGTGCCTTCCCACACTATCTGTTAAGCCCTAAGGAACATGTCCTTGTCTTGTGGAGCTGGCAGTGTAAGCAACTCTGGAATACCTGGAATAGAAATATCTCGAAGAATGATTTGTGGAGGTGTAATGAGTTGAGGATGGGAGTTTGGTGCCTCACCTGGGAGACAAGGAGAACATCACGCAGTGTGATTTTCCCCACTGCTGCACTATTAAAAGGGTCAGTTTCCCATAAACCCTAATAAACAGATATTACTCAGTTGTGTGCTGATGTATTGATCCTATTTTTAAAAACATCTCCACAGATCCTCAAACGGCAGCGGGTGAGGTGGATGGGGTTAATCTGGAGGAGATCCGAGAATTTGCCAAAGCTTTTAAAATCCGGCGCCTGTCCCTTGGCCTGACCCAGACTCAGGTGGGACAGGCTCTCAGTGCTACAGAGGGCCCCGCGTACAGCCAGTCAGCCATCTGCAGGTAACCCGCGCCCGCATGCTGTTACCTCTCCTGGCCTGCCGATCTGGACCTCATTTGTCCTTTCGGCTCAGCTTTTCTTCGGGTGGGGAAAGCTGGAGGGGTAAAGTGTGGAAACAAAGTTTAGGGTGGCTGTATGTTGGCACTGATGATATTGATGGAGACTAAAGTGCTAAAGCAGACTTGCGGGCCCTGGCTTGATAACTCCTGTCAACTAGCAAAGAACCTCCAAGGCGGTCTCATTGGAAATACTCTAAACCACCCTCCTACACAGCTGAGAGCCACTGTCTCCTGTCTGCAGATAAGTGTCCTGTGCAAATGTAAACCTGCCAGCCCCAGTTGGTGTTAATGCTCCCACCGTTTCTGCAAGGGATGGCTATCAAGATTTCCCAAGAAAATTCATCTTTAAAAAAATTAACTACCCTGTGAGCTCGAAGGAATTTTTTAACTTGCCTTCTCAGACCCAAGTTTAAAACCACATTTTTAAAAAGAAGCAAATGCTTTCCATGGCTCAGGAAAGGGTACTGAGAATCTGGCCTAACCTTGCCTACCCTAACCACCCCCAATAAAATAAATAAATGACAGAATACAGCCTTGGTTGTGTTCAAGTTGATCTGGGTCAAGCCACCAGAAGCAGACTCTGCGCATGCATGTGTGTGTTGCACTAATCCTATGTTTATGCATGAGGTAACAAAGACACTTCTGTAAGAGCTTTTTCCTCTTGGGCAATGCCTTATGAGTCCTCCTCCATCAGGAAAAGCCAAGAAACCAACTCTAAACTCATTTAAGTGGATTTTGTTCTTGGTGATCCATGAAATGCTGTCTTTTTATCTGCTCTTTATACTTTTAATGTATTCCCCAAAGGACAGAAGTATACTTTTCCTGCAGTTTAAGACTAAGGTTATAAATAACATCAGTATGGGGTAGTAGCTTGCAGCTTACATTTTGCTCAATGATTTTCCATAAAACCCATTGATTGTTGTTAAATACAAAAAGCACCATAGGATCCTCTCACTTCTATGGCCTCCCCTACTGTTTTTTCTTATAAGATACCTCCCTGTAGAAAATAACCTTTATTCAGTCTATACAAGGATACTACTGCTGGGAAATTTGTTTCAAGGCTTGTATATGTTATTCCAAACAACATGTACAGAAGGATCAACACTAACAAGCAGCATCAATGGTGTGAATACTGTTGCTCCCTATCGAGAGACATTAATTTTGTTTCATCTTGACAGCCTTGGGATACAGGCAGCAACAGGTTTTTTAAATTGTTGCAAATTTGCTATTGTTGCTAAAGTCCTCTTTGGCTTATTTTTAGTCCTAAAATCTGATTTCTTTTTATTGGTTTAAGGGTTATTTAATGTTTTCACTAACATAGGTAGTATTTCTTGGTCATTCCCAATCAAATATGTTGATTTCTAAAGTCGTCCACAGGGAAAGCAGAAGAAGCTATGGCTGTAATGAAAAGAGACCTTGGGAATTCACTGTGTAACTGAATATATCAGATACCTTGACTTTTTGGCCTTTTTCTAGCTTCTGGAACTTCAGTGAGGTAATTTTAGGAGCTGTCAAGAAAAAATGAAAGTTTTCTTGGAAGAAACCAAACTCTTTGGAACAATTCAAGTTAGCTTAATGGTGACAAGGAATCTGCATTTGAGCTTACATAGTCAGGTGTCACTCCTCCTTTTTTAGCTGCAGGGGCTCCCAAGTGCTGCTGTGATAAGTCCCTCCTTACTAGAGACACAGAGGAAAAAGCACTGCCAACACATTAGGCTCACCTATCCTAAGCTTTCTCCCTGTGCCAAGGCCTGTAAAGCCTGTTATCATGCTATCAAGGGTTTGAGTTTGGGGGCTGTTATAATGAATGGTGGTAAAATGTGGTATGTGGCAATTAACAGGACATTGAGAGCTCTGGGGAAGCATGCCACAAGTGACAAGCTCGTTACTTGACATTAAATGATTCATTCATTTTGTATCGAAAACAAAACGTACTTCTTTCCTCTTTGACTAGTACTAGAAGTTGGGTTTCTCTAAAATAAATAACTCCTTGAACTATGTATGCTTGGAAGAGAATGCTATAGGAATCACATTAAAATTTGATAGCATTTGCGCTTCTTATCACGACATATCTAAAATGCAGCTCCAAAACTAAGATTATTGTACATAAAGGAAGCTTATCCTTTTGTGTTGTTTTGTGAGCATCCTTATAAAACATAGTCTGACTGACTAAAGCAGGTTCACTTTAGCTCCATGTAAACAGACTCCTGTAATAAGATGCACTCTGCAGTCAGACGGTTTTTCAACAGCACTGAACTTTAAAAGAGACGAGAATTCTGTGCATCCAAAGTTAGAATAAACAAGCAAAAAAAATTGGAATGTTTTTGTATTTTGCTGAAAATGAGTATGAAGTTTATACCAGAATGATCTGTCAAAACACTGCACAGAATTTTGTCCAAGATCATTTATATTTTTTAAAGTCAGTGTAGCAAGAATTGCCGATGGTGATTGATATACAGAAGACCTCATTTACAGAAAATAATATTATTCAAGTACAGTTTGCAGATATCACACATTAAACATAGCTTGGTGTCCTGGCGCAAAAATACACTTAGGCTGAACAGGTTTTAGAAGACACAAGGTGGCCTCAGTTCATCTGGGGAGGGGTGTCCATAGTAATTACAATGTGTCCAGCTGCTTGAGTCCAGCAGTAAAGTGGGACATGTTTTACCTGGAAAAGGAACACGTTATTGAGTTACATATGGTGAAAATTGTGTGTTACCAGAAGGTTAGGGGTGGAAGGAGAGAGAGAGAGAGTGAGATTAAAATAAGACACACACAGAGATGAAAAGAGCTATAAAAGAAACTTGTCCTCGTTGGCATCACTATTATAATAGATGCAATATTTCTATAATCAAGTCAGTGGGGGGAATTTAAGGAAAACCAAATGTAAAACATAAAAAGAATCATTTTAAACGAAAGAACATGACTGCTGTTGTCTTTGATGTCACTTTCTGGTGTTAATTTTTATTTTAAGGTTTCTAAAGATTGGAAAATTGGTGCTGGTATGACTAAAATAAAAGCTTAGATCTCAAGAGTTCACAGGAAAAAGATCTGAGAGTTGTTTGTTTCCATTGAGAAGGCCCGCATGTTGTGCTGTGTCACCTTCCTCACCCTCGTCTGTTCATGTGTGCAGGCTGCATGCAGTGGCATGAAGCATGAGCGGAGGGCGGGTGCTGGCTTGAGCGGGGGCAGCTACCTTGCAGCTGGCTGAGAATCTGGAGTGAACTCGCTCTGCCAGTCAGTCAGGCAGGCAGGCAGGCAGGCAGGAAGCCCACCCTGGCAGAGGACTCAGTGTAAGACTGTTCTTTCTCAATTTTCCCCCCAGACACACCATCCTGAGAAGCCACTTTTTCCTACCACAGGAAGCCCAAGAGAACACTATAGCTAGCAGTCTGACAGCCAAACTGAACCCTGGCCTTTTGTATCCTGCCAGGTTTGAAAAGCTGGACATCACCCCTAAAAGTGCCCAGAAGATCAAGCCGGTGCTTGAGCGGTGGATGGCTGAGGCTGAGGCCCGCCATCGAGCAGGTATGCAGAACCTGACCGAGTTTATCGGGAGTGAACCATCCAAAAAGCGCAAGCGGCGCACCTCCTTCACACCCCAGGCCCTTGAAATCCTCAATGCCCACTTTGAGAAGAACACACACCCGTCTGGGCAGGAAATGACCGAAATTGCCGAGAAGCTGAACTATGACCGGGAAGTAGTTAGAGTTTGGTTCTGCAATAAGAGGCAGGCCCTGAAGAACACAATTAAACGCTTAAAACAACATGAGCCAGCAACTGCCGTTCCCCTGGATCCCTTAACAGACTCTCTGGAAGAAAATTCCTAAAGGAACACCCACCCAGAATCAGAAGCAAACTCCGCAGAAGCTGAACTCCATCCTTGTGACTTCACCAAACAACAGATAAATAAATAATAAAATAAAAGTAAAAGTAAAAGTAAAAATAGCCCTAGTCATCCACCTTGTTAGTAAAAGACTAAGAAAACCACCAAGTGAACAGAATGGTTTATACACGTCCGTTGGTTTTCCAAAAAGAAAATAAATTTTTTTTGAAAATTTTTAAACAAGGAATGACCCACACAACAGGTGTGTGAAGTAGGATAGTTCCCTCTCCCACCTGTCTCCCCAAAGCCAGTTTTTTAATGGACTAAAAGCGAACCAAATAACTACTACTTTTTTGTATATTATGAAAATGTGAAACATTTTAAGGAAAAAGAAAAACAAAACTAAACCAAAAAAACAACAAACCAAAGCTTTGATCTGTTCAAAGCGAATACAAGCCTGCCACCTGGAGGAGGGACTGCATTCTTTCAGGTTTTAAGTGCTGATTCACTATGAAACCTATTAACCAAAGTCATTGCAAATGCGATCGTCAGTCTGCTCTTTTCTGCGTGTAAAGTTGTGTTATGAAGTTTTACATTTATACTTAATGGAAAACTAAGAAGTGTGATTTCTCCCATCTTTCCTATCTATTGTCACCACCTAAGGAGTGGGTGCCATTGTAGAAGCAATTCCATGAGACTCACTATTGGTTTCTATTTTGGCTGGACAGGGTCCTCTCTCTCTCTCTCTCTCTCTCTCTCTCTCTCTCTCTCTCTCTCTCTCTCTCTCTCATTCTCTCTCGTTCTCGTTGGAGGTGAGCATCCTGGATTGTGTGCCAAAACGTTCCTTGCTTTCTTCTCACTATGACTTATGGATTTGAGAAAAGAAAATGAAACTTGCATTTCTCTTTTTCCCTCCATTTTCATCTCCCTCATGCATGGCCCCAGGATGCTGGAAGGCCACAGAGTGGGAACAGTGTCTTTTCCACTCAGATCCAAGTGAAATGCAAAAGAGACTCCAAAATAACTACAATTTTGCTCAGTGAACTGTCAACATTGGCATAAACTGTAACATTGTGCTCACTGTCCACACCAGAGCTTGGGATTTTTCTTAATCTGTTGGCCACATACATGGAAAGCTGGCCAAAACTAATTGTGTAATATAAACATAAGCTGCACATTTGGTTCAATACTTACATCTATGTTATGCTTCTGTGCAAAGCAATTTCACTCAGAAGTCTGATAGCCAAAGAAATGTCTCAAGATTTCAGTCAAAATACACAGACAGCATGCACGCACCCATGAAAACACACACAAAGAAAACAAACCAAAAAGAAAGAAATAGTGACTGGATCTTTAAAGGCCATCGCGTATCCTGTAAACCCCACTTTTTCTGCTACTACTTTCATTACAACAGCAATGGCAGACTTTTTTGGAGGTGGGCAATTGCTCTTAGGATATATAAATGGAGCAGAAAGTTGGCAGACAGATTTAAACAATTGGAATTGGTCTTTGAGTTCTCGAGGGGAAAAGAAGCTTTAACAATGAAGTGCCTCCTCTCAAAGGAGAAATACAGAGTGTTTTATCTCACATATCAGAATAGCCTTCACTATTAAAGCCTAGGAATTATTTCATTTTTCAAAATAAGTTACTCAAAAAATCTGTGGGCCAAAATACTAATAAGCCAGAAGGAAAACTGAGATTGGAAAATGGCTGTGCAGGTGAGTGAGCACTTGGAACCTGTGGTTGGTGTTTTCTGCAGGTAAAAGGTGTTTAGTTAAAGGAGCAGGCAAAAGAAACCCATTATCTTGCCTGCTTTTGAAATATAAATATTTGTGAATAATTAATTAATAAGCATGCTCATGTACTATCTACAAGTAAATTATAAAAGAAAAAAGAGAACCCCCCACCTCAAGTTGTCCAACTGATTAGAAATGCTATCTTCCCTCAAACCCGATGAGGGTTTGAGTCTCCTCTGGTAGCCCCTTTGATGGTTGCGTAAATGCAATGGTAGAATTGTCTCCCTTCCCCAGATGATTCATGCAGCCATCAAGAGATCACTAGCGAGGAAATTCAAAGAGAAAAATCTTGGATTTGGAAGCAGTCGCTTGCAAGGGTGTTTCCATTTTGCCAGTCTAATGCTAAATTGAACTACAGCTAACTTGCTATTCCATGGAAATGACATCCTGGCACCCATCCTGCCACTTCAAAAACTGCACAGATACACTATACCAGAAATCCAAAAGTGTATTGATTTAAAAGATTCTGTATTCTCCAAGACCTGCTCCAAATTCCATCAAGAAAAGCTCCCAAAGAAAAGTTACAAGATAACATATGATGGATGCTAAGTGTTATGCTAGCAGCAATTACATAAGGCCTGCTCAGTTTCGAGATCTATAATTGGGAGGGTATAACTGAGACAGTGAAGATATAAAAATAGTCTTCCAGAATGGAATATAAAATATATATATTTATCCCACAGTCATAAAACCATTCATATGCAGTGATCTTTTTATTGTTTTATAATTTTATATTGTTACTAAATTATTTATAAGGTGTTATAATGCTTCTTATATTAATTTTTTACAGATAAATTTTTTGCTGCAAGGCATAAAAAGGTGCCTGAACAGATTCTTAGGAATACAATTATACTGTGTATACAAGTCTTCAGGACCACACCTACTGCTTAATTTTATTACTTTTCTTATTTCTACTTGTAAACAATTTCATATGCCAATAGTATTTAAGTGCTTTTTATATTTTCATGAACTGAAGGTTAATGTTGCCACTAACAAAAATTAAAAGCCACTTTGGGCATATGTGATTGAATTTCAAGCTTCAATATTTTTCTTATATATTTTTAAATTATTGTCATCTTCATTTTCTTCATTGTTCGGTGAAAAAGGGAAACAACTGATGTTATATTTAACACTTGTTTAAACATTTTGAACAGTTGGAATTTTAATTGCACTGCAGAATTTTGGTTTCTTTATATGTAATCACATAAACAAGCAGGTACACACACATATGCACACAACAAAAGAACAAGAAGGCAAAAAGAACTAGGAAAGAAAAAAACAAGTAGAGGTGTATCAAAGAACTCAAGCTATAACCAAAAAGAAATTATAAAATGCCTTTGCTCATTTTCTCTATGCTGGACCAAAGCTCAATATTTGTAGGGATATGCACATTGTATAGATATGGCTAAATGTTGCTGACAATCTTGCAATACTAAACTGTTCCTATTTTAAGAAAAAAATAAGAAATACAAACTGTTCATCAATGTTTTACCTCAGCACTCTACTTGTACCCAGTTCATGACCAAGCTTAAAAAAATGGAGAAAAAGGAAATTGACTTTCATTTAAATGTTTGACTGTAAAATCTGTTTGGATAACATGATGTAGTAAGCTATTCGTCATGTGGTTTGCTTGTCTTCAACTTGAAATTATGTGAAGCACATTTATTTATTTGTTGTTGAGAACGTAATTTTTTTTTTGTCCTGCGTGCTGTGATCTAGACAGGTCACCAGGGTCACTGATGAGGCACCACAAAGAACTGCTCCTCCGTGCCTGGAGCAGACAGTAGGGTGGACGGCAGGAACACAGAATGGGTTGTTTTGAAAAATCATCATGATGAGAAGTTGACATACTGGACTTGTGACCAAGAATCCAAACTGGATATTTAAAAGCTCCTTACTTGCTCTGACATTGAAACCAAAGCTGATTTATCTGTACAGGTTGCTTAACATTTTTTAAAAAACTGACAAAACTGTACTTAATCTAGAGCAATATCTGTATGGTCAGTAAAGCTGCACTTTGTGTATTTCTTAACAGCTTCAGATCTGTCACTTTTAATTTGTACCATAAAAAATAAAGAATTGTTTGACATGAGCTCCTAGGCTAAGTGTATCTTGAACTCATATGTCATTTAAATTGTAAGCCTGTAGATAAGTATATATTATAACCCAGATGTTAATAAAAGGAAGGGGTTAATATGATTATTTTAAATTAATACTATATGAATTAGGATTCCTTTGGTTGCAAGTAACAGAAATCCAATTCAAACTTAATTAAACAGAAAGAGACTATGCTGTCTGACTTGACTGGGAAGTCTGAGGGTGGACCTCAATCACAGCTGGATACAGTGGTTCCAAGGATGTCATGAGCCTGTCCTGCTTGGCTTCCTTCTCAGACAGAGACCTCAGATGTCAAATCATGCATCTGTCTCTAAACTAAGGACTGTTTTGGATGATGGTGTATTTGAATAGGCAAATACACCATCATCCTATTGATGCCTATACACCACCATGCCTATTTGAGTACAATAGGCAACTCAGGGTCACATACCCATGTTGTCTGTGGTACAAAGCATAGGCCTCATGAAAACAACCCCATAGAACCACAAGGATGAAGGAGGATGTCTTGATGAGAACCAGAAGACAGAAGGTGAGAAACCAGAGTAAGCAGACAAAACCCAGAGCCACTGAAGTCTGCTACTAGCATCTAGCTATGTGCCAGATGTTATAGATAACTCTGCTGGGAAAGGTTTTGCTACTCAAGCATGCTTGTCATTGCAGGTTCTGGAAAATTTAGAATTTAAAGTATGCTCCTGCTTGAAGTTGAATGTAGGTAGGAAGGGTAACTTCATGTTGCAAGATAATTTACTATTTGAAAGGAAGATAGGAACATCTTGCTACAAATACCAATAATTTTTTAATTAGAACCACAATCTCCATATTTTAGTGACCTTTAGCAAACAGTTCTTATACTACATAGAGATCCATATATCAACTTCAGGTTATGATTGATAGGATGCTTTGGAGAAAGAAACAGAACCAAAAATTGAGTGCCCATACATTATAAACCCAGGGCAGGGGCCGAGAAGTTCCCAGACTGACTTTAAGAGGAGCAAAAGGTGCTGATGCTTCTAACTTCATGGGTGGAAAAAGACAGAATGAAGTAATTTTCAAGCTTTCTTTCCATCTAAAATACTCTAAAAATAGTCTGGGTGAAAGTCTGGTCTAAGATAATACCTTTTATAAAATATGTTTGACTTGGAAACTCTAAATTGTCCTCTTTAAAAAGATAGTCATCTCTTTCTGGCCCCCTTTGCCCTCTCCCATCTCCCCTGATCCTCTTTTCTCTCTGGCTATCACCATACTGTGATCTGTGTCTATGTGTTTTATCCCTTCACCTTTTTTACACCCAGCCCCTCGACCCCCTCCGCTCTGACTGCTTTCAATCTGTTCTATATATCTATGTTTCCGTTTCTATTTTGTTTGTTTTTTATTCATTAGATTCCACATATAAGTGAAATCTTATGGTATTTGTATTTCTCTGACTGGCTTATTTCACTTACCATAATATTCTCCAGGTCCATGCATGTTATTGCAAAAGGTAAAATTTTCTTCTTTTTAAAGGCTGAGTAGCATTCCATTGTGTAAATGTACCATTTTTTAATCTACTTATCTACTGATATTCACTTAGGCTTTTTCCATATCTTGGCTATTATAAATAATGCTGTAATGTTTGTTGAGCTGTACACTAAAAACATATATGGTTTTGTTAACCAGTGTCCCCTCACTAAACTCAAAAAAGAAGAGAAGAAAGATAACATAACCAGGAAGACAAAGTTTGTGGAGAAGCAATTTAATTTTAATGTCAGTTACAAATTAATTTATCTTCAGAACACAAATTTTTCAGGATTTAAAAACATTTCTGAATAAGTTGTGTTTATTAAAGTACATCTTCAACACTGAAATCAAAAGAATCATAAATTAGAATGAAAGAGATAACATTTTAAATAAATAGCCATCATTTAAATTCCATTAATTTCATATTCCACAAATATCTGCTAATCACTTCATATGTGCCAAAAACTTTTATGTGTTAGACCACAGAAATAAACAAATGAATCCTTGCTTTCAAGAAATTCATAGTCATTGTGCAAAACCCAGTAATATTTCTCCAGAAATTAAAATCATCTCACATTTCTTGTACTACAATATTTTACAAATAAAATCAATTTCAGAATTAAAATGATGAAAATCAGTTTTGAGGCTGACTTTGAAACAGTAAATGAGTAGATGTAGCTTGTAAGTCAATCAGCAGTTATCTGCTTTAAACAATTCCAAAAGCAGTTCCAATAATAATTTTCCACTAAACCATCCATATCCACATATTGTATTCAATGGCAATTGTAGTCGAACAATGGTTGATAAGTTTAATTAAAAAATCTATGGTTGTAAAGAATTCAAAAGCAGCCCATCACAAAGTAAATGAAACTAGCTCTTTACTAACACACAGGTCTGGGTTCCTCATCCATTGGTCTGTCCTTTGGATGGAGTCTAAGCAAATACCTCTTCAGACTCACTTGGCTTATTTGCTGTATCATGAGGAAAGCCATGGTCAGGGAAAGAAGACTACATTTAAAGAGGTTTTCAAAAGATGAGAGGATTAAGCAAAAACAACAACTCGTAGTCAAAGACCACAGTATGGTGATGACCAGAGGGAAGGGTCTCAGGGGAGGTAGATGAGGGCAAAGCGGGGATAAATGGTGATGGATGGAGACTTGACTTGGGGTGGTTAACACACAATATAATATACAGGTGATATATTATAGAGCTGTACACCTGAAACCTCTATAATTGAATCAACAAATGTCACCCCCATAAATTCAATTAAAAAAGTAAAAAATAAAGCTGATTGTGGATGTAATTCTTGATAAACTTTCTTCTTCTCTTTGCTTTATCCTTGTTAATGACTCCATCCTTTAGCTATCCGAAGGAGAACAGTCATACTGATCCTTGTACACATAACAAGCCATCAAAAAGTCCTAGCAACTGTGCTTCATAAATTCCTTTTGATTCGGTCTCTTGGTCTCCAATGCCCCCGAACCCCCACTGCTATGAAGTTCAAACCCACCCACTTCTTGCCTGGTACCATAAACATGGGCCCAGAGAAATCATTCTAAAAGACCGACATGAATGTATCTCTCTTTTATTCAAAATCTTGTAATGTTTACTATTGTCTTCAGAATGAAAAATGAACTCTGGCACAGCATACAGTCCCTATCATGATCTGGCCCTTGTTTACTTTTAAAGTCTCATCTCTCATTCATTCCCAGTTCATCCGGTTGTATCCTATCCTCACCAAACTGTCTAAAATTCCTCCAATTCCCAAAGCATTTGGGAATGGTTTAAACATCCATCCAGTACACTGTTGACCTATTCAATTTCTAGTCATTCTTTAAGATTTGTTTCTGATTAATTTCACAAATAGTTATTGGACTCCTACCATGTGTTGGACATTGTGCTGCCTTCATAATAATATGTACTGAATTTGTATTTTCATCATGCACCACTTTCATGTTACAAAATCACTGCCAGAAATCTCTGAATGGCCTATGGTACAGTTGTATGGTGTATGATGTATGGTACAGTTCAGGAAACTTTACTGTTGTTGACAATAAATTCCAATTATCTAATTACCAAGTCCATTATGATTCAGCCTGAATGATTAGTGCTTGGCATAAATAGTAAAAGATACATGAAGGAAAATTAGAAATGCCTATATATGTTGTGCTTTTTCATTATCACTGTGAATTGGGTGCTCAGATAAGAACACAGAGTTTTAATCATTCCAAAGGCAAGTTAGTCAAAACCATTAAAAAGTAAGAGAAAGTCAGTGAATCCTGCAGTTATTTGACTAGTCCCATCAGCAAGTGAAGAACATGCAATATATTTGGTAACAGGAAGCTTGTCTGGGTCAACTCCAGAGCTTTCTCTGATACTTCCATGCTGCTTTTAAGAACTTCAGTTGTCTTCCTAGCTTTTAAGGGCTTCTAGCATTACCAGACCTGATGAGACATCATTTAGGAACAAATCACACTCTTTTTTAAATATATTTTATTGATTATGTTATTATAGTTGTCCCATTTGCCCCCTTCATTCCCTTCCAGCCTGCACACCCCCTCCAACCCACATCCCCCCCTGCTTTAGTTCATGTCCATGTGTCATAAGTTCTTTAGCTTCTACATTTCCCATACTATTCTTGCCCTCCCCCCGTCTATTTTCTCCCCACTGTCTATGCTACTTATTCTCTGTACCTTTTCCCCCTCTCTCCCGCTCCCACTCCCCTGTTGCTAACCCTCCATGTGATCTCCATTTCTGTGGTTCTGTACCCGTTCTAGTTGTTTGCTTAGTTTGCTTTTGTTTTAAGTGTGGTTGTTACTAACTGTGAGTTTGCTGTCCTTTCACTGTTCATATTTTTTATCTTCTTTTTCTTGGATAAGTCTCTTTAACATTTCATATAATAAGGGCTTGGTGATGATGAACTCCTTTAACTTGACCTTATCTGAGAAATGCTTTATCTGCCCTTCCATTCTAAATGAAAGCTTTGCTGGATAGAGCAATCTTGGATGTAGGTTCTTGCCTTCCATGACTTGCAATATTTCTTTCCAGCCCCTTCTTGACTGTAAGGTCTCTTTTGAGAAATCAGCTGACAGTCTAATGGGAGCTCCTTTGTAGGTAACCGTCCCCTTATCTCTTGCTGCATCTAGAATTCTCTCCTTCATTTTAATCTCGGGTAATGTAATTATGATGTGCCTTGGTGTGTTCCTGCTTGGGTCCACCTTCTTTGGGACTCTCTGAGCTTCCTGGACTTCCTGGAAGTCTATTTCCTTTGCCAGATTGGGGAAGTTCTCCTTTATTATTCGTTCAAATAAGTTTTCCACTTGTTGCTCTTCCTCTTCCCCTTCTGGTACCCATGTAATTT
>PVKM010022710.1:7969-21753 GCA_004027735.1 Carollia perspicillata
GGAAATAAAGAACAAACTGACAGTAACCAGAGGAGGGGGGGGAGGGGGGTAACAGGGAAAAGAAGGGGAAGGGCCAAGTCAAGGAACATGTATAAAGGACCCATGGACATGAGCAACGGGGTGGGGATTGACTGTGGAGGGTGCAGGGCAGGGGAGAGCAACTCGGTGTGGAGGGGGGCGGGGAGTTGGAACAGCTGTAATGGAACAACAATAAAAAAGATCCTATAAGGTTGGCAGGTCTGGTATTATTACTCCCATTTTCCATCTGGAGAACCAGGCTCAAAGAGGGTAAGCGAGCCTCAGGAAGGCCTCTACTCCTGGCCTGTGGCCCTATGGCAAGTGCCTGCTGTCACTCAAACTGCTGCTCTGAAACCAGGTGCGTGCGGGTTGGGATGAGTGCCCAGAGGAGGGGAGAGTGAGGGTGGGTGTCGGGGAAGGTTCCCCATGGGGAGGAGATGCTTGAGCTGAGTGTGGGAAGGTGAGAAGTTAGCCAGGTGTCCAAGGGTTACAGAACTAGGGGGTGGAGGGAGGGAAGAGGGAGCAGGAAGGGGGATATTTCAGACAGAAGGTGCCTTGGATCCAGGGTAGCAGGCTTGCAGGTGTCCACACCCATCCAGATCTGCAAAGATTAGGATCTTCCTTGGCAGTCCCACCCTACTGTGTAGTGGGGAAGCCTAGGCTTGCCTTTTAACAACAGCCTGGGCTTTTTACACCGAGTCTCCTCTCAGAGTATTCAGTCTGTTTGGTGATGAACTCCCTCGTGTGGCTGGTTTCCCACACTTGGGAAACTCACTGTCTTTCTCAGCTCTCTCCCTCTCTCTCCCTCTCCCCAAGATTCCATCTGGATATCTGGGCAAATGAGGGCCCTTACTGTACCCACTGAAGTTGGTGGCTCAGTACACCCAGGTCCTCTGGACCTTTGCCACTCTGAGGACAAGGGTATCATCGGTGCCTGGCAGTTAACATGAGAGATGAGGCCGGTCCCATATGGCATTTTAGGTTCATGGGCTGCCAGGACCAGCTACAGAATTTGCAAGACCCAGTGCAAAGTGAAAATGCAGGCCCTCTTTGTCCAAAAAGCAGGAAAAAAAGTACTACTACAGGCACTAAAGTGGTAAAGATTTTCCTATCTTATGTGGTCTCTCTCTTGATTTGTCATGGTGTTTTTTTAATTGCCATTGAATATCATTTTAAGCAAAGAAAATTAAAATTTCATGCTATTACTATGAATTTTACCATTCATCTTTATATTGTGCAATGCCAGTTTTAAATAAAAAAAATTAAGAGCCTTTAACTTATGCATTTGCAAAGTGAGTGTTTGGTTCATGCAGGAAAATAGGCAAGTGAGAAAGTATACCATAGGGTTCCTTGGCTGTTTGTGTTTCTTAAAAGGCCACTGCCTTCTTTTAATTAATTAATTGATTGATTTTTAGAGAGAGAGGGAGGGAGGGAGAGAGAAACATTGACTTGTTGTCCCACTTCTTTATGTGTTCACTGGTTGATTCTTGTATGTGCCCTGACCAGGGCTCGAACCCACAGCCTTGGCATGTCTGGACAGTGCTCTAACCAACTGAGCTACCTGGCCAGGATGCCACAGCTTTCTTTCTGCATTTGAAGCAAATTTGTGTTCAGATGGAAAGTGTGGCCTCTCAGGGCTGTCAGCTCTTGCTTACTCAAGTAAGTACTCACCCACCTTGCACTTACTGTGAGTCTTGCTAAAACCCCACACATTGTGGGGCTCCTGGAGTTCTGTGCTCCGGGCACTTTGCCAACACTATATGCATGTGTGAATGGGGGGGGGCAAGGAACGGAGACATGAACACCACACATCACACATTGTCCTGCTGGCCCTCACTTCCCATACTCAAGTTCAAAACTAGAATTAATTAAAACTAAAACAGGGACAGCAGAGCATTAAATGAATGCTTGCATGGAGGCCTTTCTGACTGTGGTTCCAAGTACAAGGTAAGCATGTTGTGGAAGCTGCATAGCAGGTTCCATACAACATACAACCTCTGTTGTGTGAGAATGAGGGTTGCAGGGACCGATAACACACATGCACACTGCACAAATATCCTCTGCTCCCGTACATGCTCCATCATGCCATCGGGCTTTATTTACAAAATACAAGTTCAAAGATAATGTTAAGAATTTCGAGACAGCCCTGGCCAGGTGGCTTAACTGGTTGGAGCTTCATCCTGTCCAACTCCCTGTCAGGGCACATTCCTCAGTTTCAGGTTCAACCCTTGGTCGGGGAGCCTACCAGAGGCAACCAATGGATGCTTCTCTCTCACAATGATGCGTCTTTCTCTCTATCTCCCTTCCTCTATCTCTAAAATCAGTAAACATATCCTTGGGTGAGGATTGAAAAAGAATTCCAGGACAGGGACAGTCCATGATTAAACCAAGTGCAGGCCCCACTGAGCAGGGTGCTCTGTGCAATTGCCCAGGTCATAAGTCCATGAAGCTGAGGGTGGGGAGGGCTGCCCACTCCTTTCTCCCTCTTCCTACCTGCTGGATGTGGTGGGTGTAATGGTGCAGCTTCTGCAGTCCCCTCAGAGCATCTGGATGAGGGTCACATGTAGGAATGGCAGAGAGAAAAGCTCTGATGGGCTTGGGTCTCTTGCACTTCACCAGCCCTGGAGAGCCAGCCCCCAGGTATTGACATGAAAGGACAAATCTGCATGTGTGTTCTCAGCCGCTATCAAATTGTGTGTTTATAAGCTACCATGAAGTAAAACCTAATTCTGTCTGATATAGCACCTTTGTGTCCCTTCACCTGGGATTCAGAAATTTCTGGATTCCCTGCAAGCCACTTGGAGACCATGGGGAGCCATGCCTGGGGCCTCTGGCTGAAATCCCCAGCTATCCAGCTGATTCCAGCTGTGGCTGCTGAGCCGTGTTCTTTGTCACATGTGAAGGGCCGTCCCGTGGGGTTTTGCCTTAGACCCAGGGGTTGGCAAACCATGTGGCCCATGGACCCGCCACCTGTCTTGTAAAGAAGAGCCTTGTTGGAACACAGTTGCTGCGCATTTGTGTAGGTGTTGTTTGTGGCTGCTTTTGAGCTGTAACAGCAGAGTTAGATAGTTCCTCCGTAGTTACTATTTGGCCCTTTAAGAAAAAGCTTGCTGACTCTTATCTTAGGAGATTTCACTCTCTAAGAAAGCCACGGAGTCTGCCACGTCTCTCTAGCCCTGGAGGTGTGGCCTCGCAAACCCGAGTTCCACCACCTTCTTCTCCCTTTTACAATCCTTCGGCCAGAAGGATCAGGCTTTCCCAAGGGTGTGCAGGTAAATATTTATTTAACAAAGGGCTGCCTGGAGGGAAAAAGGCCCTCATGTGTAACTTTTGCTCAAATCTGTGGTGAGCTATCCCCACTGTGGCTAGTGTCAAACTAACAGCCCCACGCCAGTGGGAACTGGGAAACTCTGAAGACCCTCCCGCCTGAGGAGCAGTTAGAGACTGTTTCCTTATGTCCGACCTGGGCTCCTCCCCCAAGTTTGCATTTGTTAGAACTCTACACTCAAATCAGCCAGGACCGGCTCTTGGTGCACCAGCTGCAGCTAAAGGAGTTTAGAGACTGTAGCTCCCTGGCTTTGACACGGTTTTCCCCTTTGTCGAGGTTCAAAACGTTTCCATTCTGTTCATTACATTTTTTTTTGCCTGCCGATTGAGTCTAAGATAGTAAACCCCATATAAATAGCATTACTGTAACATCTAATTATAATGTTATAATTGTGTAAATATTATTTGCCACAGAATCAAGAGGTATGACTGGGGCTCTTAAGAAGAAAACAACTCTATGCAGCTTACTAAACCTCTGTGGGTCAAAGGGTAATACATATTCCAGGCATCAAGGCCCAAATTAGTATTCATTCACTGTCTTTTTTCTATGTTTATATTTCTTTTTACACTCAGCTTCCATTTTTAAAAACTGCTCTCATTCTTTGTTGAATTCCTTTGTGTTAGTAGGACATCTTCTTCAGTGATTTCTTCATACACGGCGCTTGAAGAGTATATTTTCTAACTCCCTGGAGTGCAGGAAGGTCTTGTTTTGCCTTCACTTTGAATGGCAATTTGGCTATAGAATTCCAGATTCAAACGAATTTTCCTGCAAAATCGGATGCAAAAATCTGATGTTAGTCTGAATCTCATTTCTTCATATGTAACCTGTTTTTTCTTTGGGGAAGCTTTTTTTTTTATGCTTTAACTTCCGAAAGTTTACCCAAATGCATTTAAATGTGTTATTTCTTTACGCCTCCTCATCGGCTCTTAGTGTGTTCCTTAGAATAACACAAAAGCAAAATAAAACATTTATTTGGTTTAATATCAAAATGTATTGTGAGCCCTGGCTGGTGTGGCTCAGTGGACTGAGCACTGGCCTGAGAACCAAAGGGTCACGGGTTCCATTCCCAGTCAGGGCACATGCCTGGGTTGCAGGCCAGGTTTTCAGTGCCAGAGACAACCATGCATTGATATTTCTCTCCCTTCTCCTCTGTCTAAAAATAAATAAATAAATAAATAAATAAATAAATAAATAAATAAATAAAATCTTTTAAAAAATATTGCGAGGAAAACAATGATGGCAACAATATCTCCACCCAGGGTAATTCCAGTGAACATTTTTTAAAGCATAAAATAGCACAATGTCATGCAAAGGGTGAGGCAGTTCCATGCACTGCGAAACGGAAAGGCACAGCTCTTCTCGGCCCTCACCTGCAGGGTCGCTCCCCGTCTTCACTGCTTCCTTAGGTATCCACCGTCCAGGAGGAAATGGCTACGTTGTACTGGCATATAGCAAATACTACATGTGAAAAGTGACTCTTTTAAAAGAGATTCTATAGATAATAAAGATCTCTAAAAATAGTGTTATATGTAAAAAGATCCTATAATGAGGCTATCTCAAGATATTACTATATATATGTAAAAAGTAACTCTTTTTAAAAAAATGCACGCTGCACACACTCGACACAGTCTTCCTTCCTTCTACTCTGTGACGGTGCCCTCGTGGGTCTAGCCAGTGCCTTGTTGGTGCATTGACATAATTTCAAGTTCTACGTCCCTACCGATAACACTGCAGTAAACACCTCTGAATGATATAAATATCTTGATATACTTTAGTGAATATATACAAGCGATGGATTCCTAGTAGTGATATTGCTGGAATTTTGAGTAAGGACATTTTATTTTATTTTTATTTTTTATCCTCACCTCAAGATAGGTTTTATTAATTTTAGAGGGAGAGGAAGGGATGGCAGACAGAGAGAGAGAGAAACATCATTGTGAGAGGGAAACATGATAGGTGCCTCCCATATGCACCCTGACCGGGGATCAGACACGCCACCGAGGTATACGCCCTGACTGGAGATCCAATTCGTAACCTTTCGGAGTGAGGGGCGGGGCTTCAACTAACTGAGCCAACCCACCAGGCCACGAGTGAGAATGTTTTAAATTTTGAACATTTTTCTCTGCAAAAAGTGCGTACCATTGCATCCTCAATAGCATTAGCCAAGTGTGTCATTCCCCACTTACTTATTAAGACTCGGTACCTTCGGGCTTTCTGAGTATTGCCAATCTGGACACATGGGGCTTCCATGTGTGTTTCTCCAGCTGAGTGTGAGGTTTGGTGTTATTTCCTGTGCTTCTTGGCCATCTGAATTTCTTTTTTCTGACTCCCCACTCATGTTCGCACCCTCAGTGGATCCTTTTCTGGATGACCTCAGGAAAATGTCCTTTGTTTACTCCCTCAATTGTCGTCGTCCGTTCCCCCCGCCCTTCTCTGCCTTTCCTGCTGCATCCAGACGTCTAGATTTGTCCTGGTATCATTTTACTTTTATCTCGCATCTCCAATCTGTTGGTCTTTTCAAGCTGCCTTAAAGGAAATGTTCCTCAACACTATCTCCAACACTTCTCTTGCTTTTAAGACATTTTTAGATTGTTGGGTTTTTTTAACCAAATTGTGCATGAGGATTATTTTATAAATAAAATGTGGCTTATATGGTTTAGAGATAGCCCTGTCTTGCAATTTCTTACTCCCGATGCCCTTTATTAAACTTTTTAGCTATTTTTTTTAGCTACGTACTTTTGTATTTCTCCACTTGATCTTTGCCTTCCTGTCAGGCAAAGTGGGAGATGATGATTTAGCACTAAGGCCGCCTTCCTGCTCCCCTTGCCCTGGTTTCCTCACTGCTGCCACCCTATGTCCCAACTTCTTGTTAAATTATTGGTTTCTTTTTGGGGGTTTAATAGGTGAGCGTAGTTTATGGCTGAGTCAGAAGTTATGATTGTTTCCTTTTTATAGTGGAGTTATTACTATTATTATTGTCATTGTTGCATAGATTTATATGTACCTTTAACTAAGGCCTGCTAAACCCTCCCAAAGGAATTCTAAAGGACTTGTATTTGGATGTGTTTTTTTCCATGGATTGGCTCTCTCCTTGTTTCTCTCTTTCTTGAGGCCTGAGGGCAGAGGCTGGACTGACAGGATCAGGGTGTCTTGGAGAGACGGGAGGCAGGAAAAGGCTGGGGGCCTGGGAAGGGGAGACAGACGCACAGCAATCAGAGACCTGGAGGCGTAGGGGTCTGTTGTCTGACCTCAGTGTGTCTCCGCATTATCATTACTTCTGATGGCAGGTGGTTCCCAGCCCTTCTCTCCCACTTCAGCTGCCCCCAAGCTGAACAGCTGCCCTGGACCTTTGCTGGCGAGTTGTCACACCGTAGCAGTTTTATCTTTCAGGCAAGCAAGAAAGTGGAAACAGTGAAGCAGCGACAGTTTTGCCTTGATCTGGAATGGCTGTGGAGGGTTGGCAGGAGGAACAAGTGATGGTTTGTGCTTCCCGAAGGCAGAAGCAGGCCACAGGCAAGTCTTCCACGCCTCTCCAGCTGGGCAAAGGAAATGAGGCAGGTGGGAGAGAAAAAGTCCAAGTCATGGGTGGGTGGAAGTTTCAGCCCCGGCAGAAGCCCTTCCCTGATCTCAGCACCCATTCCTCCCCAACCCTGCCTACCACATCACCGCATCGTAGGTGTGTAAGAAGTAATAGAATTACTCAGTACAGTGAGCTCAGGGCCTGTCTCAAGACTGTTGGGATGCGTAGCTACAAGTCAGAGGTTGATAATTCAGGCGCAGAATGGGCAGCAGAGCAATAAAAGGTCCATGCATTTTGATCTTTCAGCTCATCTGGGCAAATGTGTAAATTCTTCCAGACTGTGGATGGACCGAGAGTCCCAAAAGGGCTCTACCAGAGGTTGGCAGATCCTGTGTGTCTCTTCTAGCTATCAGCTCTTCCCTCCTTCTCCACCACCAGTCCTAAGCAAGGCCCCCATCCCCTTCTGTTGGTGGCGAGGGGAAAGCTGGGGAACACTCAGGGGTTGCTAGCTTTTAAAAGAATCAAACTGTAGTTGGTTGGAGTCCCCGCAGTGGAGCAAGAGTGGTTGAGAGAGTACAGTTCATCCTTTTTTCTCGCTTCTTCCAGATGGTGCAGACTGACCCTAAAACATTCCAAAGAGCTGCGTGGTGACACACCTCTGGAGGCCAACTGCTCAGAGGACTCCTTACTCTCCCTGGGCCTGGCTTTGTGCACTGCTGGGTGGCTGCAAAAAAATGCAATGATTAGTCCCCAGACCACCAGTCTAGACTGGCCCCTACCACCCACACTGGGTAAGACCAGCTCTGTTATTTAGCACTGACCTCTATCTGAAAGCATCTTGTGCTGGGTGTTCAATTTTGTTAACCCTGCCAACTACATAGTAGGTGATCAATAAATAATTGTGGCATGCGTTAATAAGCTCATCTGCTCTCAGAGTTTTGTTCTGCAGTATGGTTAGAGGAATAAGTGACACTAGCTTCCCCTTTGTCACCTCTGTGCCCCTCTGGGATGTGCACTGAGCATCTTCCAGAGCTCTCTGCCTTTCTTCTGCGACTGTACTTGTGTGCTCACATATACAGCAACAGGCACACACCAGCACAGGCTCACCCTTACCACACCTGCCTAGGTCACGTTCACTGCTCACGCATGCGTATTAGCACAAGAACGTGAGCTCCTGCTCGGGGTTCTCCCACTCTTCTTCCAGGGCTGCGCCCAGAGACATTTTCCAGGTGCTTGTAGATGTCTAGAGGCATCAACATCAGTCATGAGTCCTTCCTACATGCACTGTTTACTGCTTTTCATTCATCATCTCATTTAACCCCAGCAAGGAGTAGGCAGGTCTGCTAATTGCATCTAATGCCAAGGACTCAGAGAAGCTAATTTGTCTGAGGTCACACAGAGGGGCACAGATAAGAATCTAAGTCTTTCCCACCTACCTTCATCTATGCACATAATCATGCCAGAACACCTGGACTTCAAACAGAAGATTCAGCAAACATGAAAGCAGGAGGGACGCTGAGGTTCTGAGGCAGGGTATGTCTGAGCCACCAGGGGCCGCTCTTTCCCCATACTCAGTCCTGGAACCCGGCCGCGGTCCCCCACCAATCTTAAGATTGCAGGCCCAGCTTGAAGCAGAGACCCTAAGGCAGACCTCCAAACCCTGTGGGCCCCACCCACACACGGCCTTCAGCACAGCCTTCCATCTGCCTACCTCCCGACCTGACAAAAGGGAGCGTGGGAGCTCGGCAACTGCAGATGCCAAAGCAGAAGTCTGAACTGGAACACGTGATTTTTCTGCACTGTCAGAATTTCTTCCCACCGTAGGGGCTTACTAACTGCGGCGTCTCCGCCTTGAGAGTGGAAGGCTGGCTTTCAGAGGTGTGGGCCCCCGCAGGGGGAGAGTCCAGTTTGGTCAGTGGTCTCCAAACTGGGTTGTTGTGTAAGATGGTCTGTTGGAGGTACCAGAAGAAAATACTATAGAACATTTATTTATGTATTTATGTTTTCAATCTAAAAATGAGAAGGTATCCCTGACTGGGTGGCTCAGTTGGTTGGAGCATCCTCCCATGCACCAAAAAGGTAGAGGTTCGATTTTCAGTCCGGGCACATGCCTAGGTTGTGGGTTCAATCCCTGGTTGGGGCATGGAGGGGAAACAACCAATCCATGCTTCTCCATCAATGTTTCTCTCTCTCTGTCTCTCTCTGTCTCCTTCTCTCACTCTCTCCCTTCCTTTCTCCCTAGAATCAGTAGGAATATCCTCAGGTAAGATTGTTTTTTAAATGAAAACATAGCTTCACTAATATTTGATATCCAGACTGGTGTCAGCTCTCTCATTGGGTCGTATGTCAAGCAGCCAAGATGTGTGGCGTTCCAAGAGGAGGGTGGGGGACTGTGACAACCGGCACAGTCTCGTGTCCCTGGTGGGCTGGACATACTTGGTGTATTACCTAGCTTAAATACAGCAACCCTGGCAGCATGGACATGCTGCTTTTAAGGATTCCTAGGAAGATACCAAGGTTTGAAGGTCATACTAACAGTTCCTGCACCAGAGGAAGATAGATCACTTAGCTGTCACTTCCACTCCTTGTATGAACACCTGGCTGCATGCGGACATGAAAACAATGACAGTCTAAACAGATCCGACAAGACATCGGTCTCCCAAACTCTGACCTGTCACAATGACTTGAAATTATATCTATTATCACTGCTGATGAACCTTACTGTAACATCAAAAACAGCTGTGCCCTGATATCAGCAGCAGTAGTAACTGAGAGGAGGGCCAATCTGTGGCATATCCGGGGTGCACACAAAAGCTTGTTTGGAGGCCAAGGTGCCCATCAAAAGAGGGTGGAGATCAGAGATCCCTGGGGTGTGCAGCTGACAGCAGTCCAGCGTTCCTGTCCTGACATTTCTTAGGGTTTGCTGTGGGCTGAGGGCCTGAGCGCTGGGTTTCTGGAGATGTAGCTGGCACTGTTCTTTGCCAGATCCTTTGGGACTGGGTTCCGATTCCCAAATCAGAATCAAGTGTTGAAACTGGGTGGCTTTCGTTTGCTCTTGGTCTGCCTCATGAGGGTCCAATTCCTGTAAAAGAGAGGGGGAGGAGGAAGAGGAAGCCTTCTGCTGTGTGGCCGTCTTCCGTGCTCACGGCAGTGTGTCTGCTTGGTGGAGTCCGGAGGGCCCACCCTGGCTCACTGCACATTTTCCCGCCCAGCACACATCGGGCCACCCTCTCAGCCCCCTTCCCTATGTGCTTCCTTGTTTCAAGGGCGGAAGATTAAAAGATCTCCTGGGAGTTGTCCAAACTTGACACAAGGAGACTTCGTTTAAGTGGACTCACTGAGAACAGACGTGAGGTCACCTGCACTGCTTTTGTGAAAATGTCGTCGGAAGACGGACGGCATCGGGAGTCCTCAAGATGACTTTAGACGTGCACATCCCTGGGCCCCACTCGCCACCTCCTGACTCAGGATCTGTGAGTGGGCCGAGGAAAATGCACTTGAAACAAACCCTGCCCCCACTGTCCACCAACTGGTCATTTTGAAACGCACTCAGAATTTTAAGAAATATTACTCTGTATAAAGATACTTTTAAAAACTATAGTTTTTCAAACAATTTATTATCTGTTTTTCTGAAGGTGGGAAGAGTAGGACATGGCAGCCTTCCATCGGTTTTAAGCACGAGGGTAGACCGAGGCTCAGAGGGGGGTCAGCTAGGCCTCTAGGTGTGCAAGAACATGAGCAGCAGGTGGGAGCTCTCCTGCACGTAAATGGACACTCAGGGGTTGTGGGCAATGAGATCATGCTCCACATACCAGTGAAGAAAACCCTGAAGTAACTCCATGGGAAGGGGGTGGATTTCTGGGGCAAATTCATCCCTGAAACCAGATCCCACCTGCGCCCAGTGGAAATTACAATCCCACTCATCTTCAGAAAATAAACTCAGAACTCAGAGCTTAAAGGCTAGCCAGTCCAGCCACATGACCAGCAAAATCCTCAGAGATTCTTTAGCAGAAGATCAGCACAATGGCATGTTGGCCTTAAGGTACTAAAGAGGACTCTAGAGCAGGGGTCCCCAACCACTGGGCAGCAGACCTGCACCAGTCCAGGCCCGTTAGGATCTGGGCTACACAGCAGGAGGTGAGCTTGAATCCTGAAACCATCTCCCAACCCCAGTCCATGGAAAACTGTCTTCCACGAAACCAGTTCCTGGTGCCAAAAAGGTTGGGGACTGCTGCTGTAGCGCGCAGGCAAGAATTCAAGTTCCATCTTCCGGCAGAGCCTTCCTCCTGCCCCAGGTCCCCTCGCCTGTCCCAACTCTTTCAGGGCCTGGAGAATAGCGCCTTCCATAGGATCCATTGTGCCCACACTCCGACCCAGGCCGGGCCAGTACCAATCCTCAGTCCTCCCACTGCCTCCTGGGCCTGCCTCTGTCTTGTCACTCATCACTCTGAGCTCCACTGGCCCAGGTGAGTGTCTGTCTCTCCCAGGGAACAGTAAGTCTTTTAAAGGTAGCGCCTGGGTTCAGTAAATGTTTGTAAAATGAATGGGCTTATCACGGGGGCTTCTCTTGTGCCTAACTGAAGTCCTTACACCGCCAGCAGCCTGACACCTGACTGAGACAGGGCTCTGGCACAGCCCTCTGATGGACTGTCGCACTGGTGTGAAACATCTAGAATGCCCATTTTCTATGTCATGGGGAAGAGGAAAACCTGGAGCTAGGGCAGCAGCCTCAAACCTGGCCTGCGTGGCTTCTTGCCACCTTGTCACTCTGGGCCCACCTCCAGATGTACACTCCTGCCGGGTGGGAAGGGACCGCTTTATTTCCTTCCTCCTAGAGGCTGGGAAACCTAGCGAGCAAGGTGAACCGGCTAACAAGCTTGACCTCCATGCCAGCTCTCCTGACTCCCTGCCTTTTCCTGCAGCCAAGGAGCTGGCCAATGAGAGTTTGGCTTCTGTTTTCCCCACCTTTTCTGGCAACATTCACAACCCTTCCTGATGGTGAGCAATGCAAGTTCCAGGCATGCCTTGTTTCATTACTGGCCTCCCAGGTGTCACTTTAACCACCAGGCAAGTCCTTGACTGGCTGTGGGCCAATAAACATGCAAATTCCCATACGCACACAGTGGTGGGTTGCACCTTCTTTCCCACTAAGAATGACACGTCCACAAGTTCAGAAAATGGGCGGAAGCCCAGCCTTCCTGGCACTGTCCAGCATTCCTGGTGACCAGGTACCTGGGAAGACAGGCTGCCTGTCTCCTCTTGCAACAGTTAGTAAACAGTCCACACTCTCCTTCAAGTCTCTGGAGGGTAGAAGTGACTTAAACAGGGAGAGCCCAGTCCTGGTTTGGAGTTGTCAACATAAGAAATGTCCAAACCTGTAAAGAATTTTTATGAGTTTATTTCAGCCAAAACCGATGACATGTGCTGGGGAGCAATGTCTCAAATGAGAGGAACCGTTTTGCATTTTCTTTTGTTCTTTTTATTTTAAATTTTATTTTTCAATTATGATAGGCATTCAACATTATTTTATATTAGTTTCAGATATATAGCATAATGGTTATATAAATTAACAAAGTGATTCCCCCACTAATTCAAGTACCCACCTGGCACCATACAGAGAGCTATTACAGTATTATTGACTATATTCCCTATGCTGTACTTTATATCCCCATAATATATTTTGAACTATCAATGTGCATTTCTCAATCCCTTCACCTTCCCCCCCCCCAGCCCTCCAGACCCCTCTGACAACTGGTTTGTTTTCTGCAGCTATTAAATCTGTCTCTCTTTTATTATTATTTTTTACAGTTTATTGTTTTTACAGTTTCTTTTATGCACTGGAGATTAAGGAGGGAAGAAAAGGAAGAGATCTGAGGGTGGAGAAAGCAAGGTGGGGATTGGATTGCAGGGTGGTTGAGATTGTATGCTCTCTGGATGGTGGTTATGGTCTATTTCAAAGGGTGTTAACCTAGACGCACAAAAACAATGGACAGTGCTTGCTTAAAACGGTGATAAAAACGTTTGCTAGAAATTTATATGCCTGAAGTGTGACTACCCGTCTTGACCCGCCCAGTTAGGAATTTTGGCTCAGATCACCCTGTGAGGTTACTTTCCACAGAACCCCTTTTCTTGCTCACCAGGTAGAAGCAACTTTTTTGTGTGCATGTTTCAGTGGTGTTTTGATGTTGGTGCAGTTGTACGTGTGCATGTGGTGTGAGACGTTTCTACAACATGGTGGAAAACCTCAGCCCAGTGGCTTTCAACTTTCTTGAGGCCTCAACTCACAGCAGTAGCGGTGATCTTTGCCGTGTGGAGCAGCAGTGCTTCTTCCAGTGGGGACCAGTGTACAGATCTACTTGGCCCATTTTCTCAGTCTTCAACCTAGAGTCACAGGGACTAGGGACAGGCTGCATTGCCTTCCCATAAACCCACAATGCAGGAGGGGGAAGTCACTTTGCTGGCACAGGGGGAGGCCTGAGGTTCATTCATCTAGGTCCTTGATCCTAAAGGTGCCTGTGGGGAGGAGATGACACTTAAGAATGGAAGATTCCTGCTGAGGGAGCCGCCTACGAGGCCCAGTAGTGCAGGAGCCTTAGAGAAGGTCAGGGCCAGCTCCCTCGGTACGGGATGGGAAGACAAGAGAGGAAGTGGCCCTGGGCTTGGAATTTTGCTGGTAGGGCTCTGAGGAACCACTGGTTTTTACCTGAATTGATTGGCATCAAATAACGAAAAACAAAGACAACCGTGGGGTCGGACTGCTGACATGAAAGCAGTGAAAGGAGCTCTGGCATCCTAATATAGTGCCCGGAAGCTTCCCGAAAAAGGAAGAAAGGGATTCTTGGATCCCAAAGGCGGGCTGAAAAATAATAAATAGAGAATAAAAACAAAAATAAGTTTAGTGTTTAACTGAAAAAAAAA
>PVKM010022711.1:0-21641 GCA_004027735.1 Carollia perspicillata
GGATAGGAAAGAGACAGAAGAGAACTAGCAAGGGGGCTGAAGTAGTCCCCAGCCCAAGCAGGTCGAGCTGGGCGATTCCTGTCACAGTCCTCCCATTGGCAAAGTTTGTTGTAAATACCCTCCCCTGGTCACTCTTTTGGAGAAACCCTGGAGCCCTGGCCGAGCTCCTTTCTCTGTCCCTGTTTCCCTTTCTTTCAAGAGAATTTTGAAGAGGGAGATTTGTCCCCAAACTACTCTGTGAAACCCTATCATGTAGGGGAAATGCCCTGGGTCTCTCTTCCAGCCCTGACTGGGGCTAAAAGTCACCTCCCTTGAAGCAGTCCGGCAGAAACAATCAGAGCCTGCTTGCCCACCTGACTCTCTTCCATGACTTTGTTGGTTAAATAGTCTTGGTGTCTATCCCTGTCCCCTTTCAGAAGGCCGAGAGTGTGTCAACTGTGGGGCCACAGCCACTCCTCTCTGGCGGCGAGATGGCACCGGCCATTACCTGTGCAATGCCTGCGGGCTCTACCACAAGATGAATGGGCAGAACCGGCCACTTATCAAGCCCAAACGGAGACTGGTAGGCAGTGGGTGCAGGAAGAAGGCCGGTGGGAGACAACTGGGGTATTCTTACCTGGGCTGGAGCTGACAGTTGATTAAGAAATAACAACAGAACTCTTCAAATGCAGATGATTTGCCACTTAAAATCTTTTAACATTAAAATATCTTGGATGTTGGTTGGGGTCGCCTTTCTTTCAGGTCAGATTTTTTTCAGGCCAGATTTCCTTTTCTGCAGCCCATCAGGGACCCTCATTTAATTCTGCTCGAAGATACCGAAAGTTGAGTGTCCAAGGGCCCAGCTTCCATTCCCTGGCTTCTGTTTAACTTAAAAAAAAAAAAATAATAGGGCCATGAAGTAATTTTCCTTGTGGCTTAGGGCAGCTCTCTCACAATCTCCCCGTGCCTATTTAAATAAAACACACCAGCCACCAAAAAAACCTGCCTTTTATTATTTTTCCATGGAGACACCTATACTGTGTATTTTCATTTGAGTGATTAAAAAAAAATGCCCTTTCGGATCTCCTGCTGGAGTTTCCTATCCGGACATCTGCAGCCTAAAGATAAGGAAACTTCGCGTATCTGTTTCCGGACTCCGCTAGTTTTTAGACTCTCTCCTCGGCTCAGTCCTGCCTCTCGCTGGGCTGTTTTGAAATTTCTAATACCCTCCACTTTGCAAATAATGTGTAAAACGCTAAGAATAATAAATATATTTTTTCAGGGCAAAGTGATTTATGAGGCTTAAATCACTCGCCGCTTTGGGGGCCCCCTTTTTTTCCCTGCAGTGAGGGCGGGGTGAGGACTCAGGTGGTGTTGGCCCCTGAGTCAGAATTCCAGCTTCAGGCTGCTTACTCACCCTCACCATTCCCCCGGCTCAGAGGCTACAGTCCCTAGGCTGCAGTCCCTCTGTCGCCAGGCTCTCTAGCCTGGGGCCGTTCCAGCCTCTGCTGGCCTCAGTCTTCCACAGCCCATCTTGCTGCTGGTGGTTCTTGGGTAAGTGCTCGGGGAGCGCATTCTGTGACTGTGGGGTTGGCATTGGTTGTCCTGGGAGAAGAGATCTACTTTCTGGAATAAAGACCCTCTTACCTTCTCTTACAAGCAGCTCACTCCCTTCTCCAGGAACCAGACACTCATTTCCAGACCACCTCTGTTCTGCATTCCTTGAGGAGCTGGGCAGTTAGAACTCTGAGGTTTGGGGTACAGGGGCCTGAATAGATAGACCAACATTGTCCAGTAAACCTACAATGATGGAAATGTTCTAGGTCTGCATGGTCCACTATGGTAACGTCCAGCCAATGTTATGACTGTTGACTCCTTGAAATGTAGCCAGTGCAATTGAAACAGGATTTCTACTTTTATGAAATAGTAATTAAATTTAATCAAAGTAGTCACATGTGGGTAGTAGCTACAGTGTTGGGCAGCTCAGCTTGAGCAAAACTCCCTGAACTTTTTATATTCCTACCCTGGGCAGCTACATGATCCCCCTGCCCTGGCCTCAGGCATGAAACTGACACTCCCAGAAATATGGATTTTGAGGGGAGTTCTGTGAGAAGAGACAGAAGCATCTCCAGACCCAGGGACTCGAGGGGGACCAAATCAGCCTTCTAAACTAAAAAGCCCTTCTCAGGGCCTCAGTTTCTGATTTATAGAGTTAGATTGTTTGGCAAATCCAGGGGGTGGCTGATTTTTCCTTCCAGCTCTTGCAACCCTGTTGATTGTGACATCAGGCTTCTTAGAGTTCTTTATTCTAAAGTTCTGCGTTTGTGTAGATCTTGAATTCTAAATGTCCACTGCTTGGAGATGCCTGGATTTCCCATAGGGATTTGCGCTCCTTGGCTAAGCTGTTGGGGGCAGGGAGGGGGTGGGACAAGAGTCTGGGGGGCTGGTAGAGGTGGGAAGTGGAAGCCAAGCTTACTGACGCTGCTGATCCCCTCCCAGTCAGCTGCCAGGAGGGCAGGCACCTGTTGTGCAAATTGTCAGACGACAACCACCACCTTATGGCGCAGAAACGCCAATGGGGACCCTGTCTGCAATGCCTGTGGCCTCTACTACAAACTGCACAATGTAAGTCTGCCCACTCTGCGAGCCCCACCCCTCCCCAAGAACCTCTGCTCTTTGTGCTGCCAGGCAAGAGGCCTCAGCTGCTCTCCAGCTTGCCTTGGGTTGAGAAAGGGCTCCCATAAGAGAGGGCAGGCTGGCTGGAGGTATGTTCCTCACAGCTGGGCCCCACCAGTATCTCTGTTTAAAATAAAAATGTGGGGAGTGTGTTTTGGTTGTGTTGATGGGTGGCAGTGCCCTGCAGGGTACACGTAATCCCTGCACAGTGAAAAGTACCCTTCCTGAAACTGTGGCTGTGCTGGTGGCAGCACTACGGTGGGCATTTGGTGGGGGTGTCCCCCAGCCCTGACCTACCTCTGCTCCAGGCTAAAGCAGAGGCTGGGGGTCTTGCTTTGGGAAGGGAACTAGACTCGCTGAAGGCTTTGTGGTTGCCCCTAGGTGAATAGGCCACTGACTATGAAGAAGGAAGGGATCCAGACTCGAAACCGGAAGATGTCCAACAAGTCCAAGAAGAACAAGAAAGGGGCAGAGTGCTTCGAGGAGCTGTCCAAGTGTATGCAGGAGAAGGCCTCCCCCTTTAGTGCCGCTGCCCTGGCCGGGCATATGGCACCTGTGGGCCACCTCCCACCCTTCAGCCACTCTGGACACATCTTGCCCACCCCAACTCCCATCCATCCCTCCTCCAGCCTCTCCTTCGGCCACCCCCACCCATCCAGCATGGTGACCGCCATGGGCTAGGGACAGTCCTCCATGAATGGACAGATAGATGCAGAGGAGGGTGTCCTGCAACTCAAGGCTGGATGCTCCCAAGATGGGTAGACCAAAACCTTACCCTTCCACAAAAACTGATGCCTCACTTGTCAACCCAGCCTGAGCCCCATGCTGCCTCACCTGTGGGTGCTCTGCTCAGCAGTCACCAGTCACCATGAAGATTCTCAGTGGGGCTAAGAGGTCATCTCAGCCAGGCTGCTACCCAGTTGGGGTTCCCATCACGGACAATTGTTTGGAGAGCAGAAAGGACAACTTTATGAAGAGAGAAGGTAGGGGTAGGGGACAAACAAAGGAAACAAGTTTTAGAAGGAAGAGAGTAGGCAAAATAATTTATTTTTGCTTTTTTCTAACAAGGACTGGGGAACTTGGTAGGTCTGAGCCACCCCTGGCTCTCCCCATCTTCCTCAGTTTGGCCTCCTGTCAACTTGCCAGGGCTCTGAGGAAGGACAAGTCTGGGAGGGACTTAAGCCTGCACCTTCTCCTCAGGCTTCCCTCTCTAAAATGCTGAGTCTAGCCAGACTGAGTCTAGTCAATCTAGAAGGGGTCATAGCCTACCAGAGGCTGAGCCAGTGCGTGCCCTGCTGATGGGCCCTGGAGGGTAGAGACAATCACAGGAGGTCCTACATGTATTCCCAGGCCAGGGCTGGGTCACAGGAAGGAAACAACATTTTCTTGAGAGGGGAAATGTCTCCCAGCACGCTCCCCTGGCTCTGAAGCTGAAACTGGTATGACCTGTGTCCCTTTAACACTAGAGCCACAGCCTGCCTACTCTGCCAGGTGGACCCCTGTACATACATCCTTTTTCTGCTAGCCTCTCAAACCCCTTCCCTCCCACTATGAAACAGAAGAAAAAATATTTTTTAAAAAACTGCATAAGCTTAACTCATTAATGGGTTATTTTAATTTTAAACTCTTTTTGGGTCCAGTCAATTAAACTTTGCTACAGAAGCCTTTGTTATGGAAAGGAATAAACCTACAAATCAAGGCTGTAGCTTTGCAATTATTTTTGGATCCCACAGCCCTAGAATGGGGAACTGGGGACCAGAGGCAGGGCCTTGGCTTCTGGGGGTTGGTTTGGCAGGTGGCAAAGGCATGTGAGTCAGAGATGGGATTGAAGGAGAGGCCATGACCCTGCTGGGGTCCAGGAGACCTGGATTCTGCTCTGCTTTGCCGTGGCTGGCTGGATCCTTCCCAAGGTACAGTTGTACATAATCTTGTCTGAGCTTAGATTCTGTGTGCGTTAGTGGTGGGGTTTGGTGGCTGGAGAGGGCCGTGCCCAGGAAAAGAATTGTGCTATGTGTAGTTGACCAAGTGCAATAAGGGCTGGCAATTGCTGCCGGGGGCACTACCACCAGAAGTAACTTATTTTGTATTAGCATCCACATAAGAATCGGCAGTATTTTCTGTTTTTATGTTTTATTTGGCTTGTTTTATTTTGGATTAGTGAACTAAGTTATTGTTAATTATGTACAACATTTATATATTGTCTGTAAAAATTGTATGCTATCCTTACATTCCTTTAAAGTGAATACTGTTAATAATAAAATACTTTTTGTGAATGGTTCTGTCCTGTCTTATGGACTCCTGGCGTAAGAGAATCTCAGGTGCAGAGATTAGCAGTCAAAGTGAACTGCTCCTATAGGCCTGTGTTTTAGAGGAAAGGACTCCTGGAATTGGGGATGGGACCTTGATACTTCTGAATTGCGTCCATCTGAATTTCCACATTATCACCTAACTGGGGGTCCTGGTGACTGGGTGGATGCTGGAGAGGCTCAAGGAAGCTGTGGCTTCTCCAACCTTTGGTCCACACATTGATCTTTTTTGAGGTCTCAACTGGGCCTCTTGCAGAACCCAAGAAGGACTGATCCCATGTCCACTTCCTCTCAGGAAGTGATCTGCTTTTGTTGTTGAGCTATCTGGTCACCAGTATTCCCATTCATTGATAAACCTGATCACTAATATCTTCGAACACTGTTGTCATTGATCACTGTCCTCTCTAATCAATGATGTTGGTCACCAAAGATAGCCATTACTGATACTCAGTGATCAATGACAATGACTATGATTCAATGACAATCACACCAGAGTTTGTGATCATAGACATTTGATTACTAACAACTGATCACCAATACTTAATTACCAATACTTTATCAATGCTCTAATGGATGTTGTGTCTGATCACTGACATCCACAAAATGGAATTACCAGTGTCTCCAGTGACTGTCCTTGCTCATCAGCAATATGTGTGATCATAAATATCTTATTACCAATGTCTCTGATCAGCATATCTGTTCACCAGTATTTTTATTCAATGTATTTGTTTGCCAATACTTCTAATGACCACTGCCTGTTTCCCCAGTATTTCTATCCAACATGTCTGTGATCACCAGTGTGTCTTACTACCGAAGTTCCTGGTTGTGAATATGTTGATCACTCTATCACTAATGTTCGAGGCCATCAAGAAATTTGATCACCAATGTCATTGATCAGTGTTTTTCTAATCAGTGATAGTTAAGATCACTCATATGTGCCTCCAACATCTCTGATCACACTATTTCTCATCACCAATGTCTCTCTGATGATGTATTTTGTCATGTCTTCAATCACCAACATTTGTAGCCAACAATGTCCCTGATCATGGAATCCTCTTACTATCAAATTTTCTGACTATCATTGTGGTCAGTAGTGACTCTGGTTACCCACACCCTTGACTGGTATGCTGATCACCAAGCTCTTTAGTGTCCGACATCAGTGATTGTTGAATCTCTTTATCTTCCAAGTCCCTGACGACCAATATCCCTTATATCCATGATTACCAACCTCCCTGGTCATTGGTATCACTGGTCACCTGTGTCTCTGATCACCAAATTCTCCAGTCATTGATGCTTTTATTCCCCAGTAGATCACATATCACCAAGATCTTTGGATGTCTCCAGTCACTGAATCTTTTCACCAATAGTTCCTCTACCCTTGGTCATCAAGGACATGAGCACCAAATGTTTTCATCCTAATGCTCCTGTTGTCCACATCCTTTGTCCTTCATGTTCTTGATTAATGATTGACATAGCCAATGAACCATCATTTTGATCAAGATCTCTGAGCACTGCCTCTTGATCCTTCATGTATGACCACTACCCTCTCTGATCATGTTGTTTGAATGACATCATTTTCCCATGACTCCACCATCTCTAATTACAAATCACTCTAGTTATACATCTCTGATCAATGACACCTTTTTTTAAAAAAAGATTTATTTATTTACTTTTAGAGAGAAGGGAAAAGAGGAGAGAAAGAAACATTAATGCGAGAGAGAAACATCCATCAGTTGTTTCCCATATGTGCCCTTTCTGGGGACCAAACCTGTAACCCAGGCACCTGCCCTGACTGGGGATAGAACTGGTAACCCCTTGTTCTGTGGGATGATGCCCAACAAACTGAGTCATACTGGGCAGGACAATGACTCTTTTTGACCCTAATCATTGTCAGGTCCAGTTCCTTAGGTTGCTGATGACTTGTATTTCTAATGGCCAATTTCCCTGTTCCTTGACAGCGCTGATGTACAATGGTTTGGGAAGTTTTCCTTTCATTCTTCCCAGCCCAGATTGTCAGTGTTGGCAGGACACTTGCTTGGGCCTGGAGAAGCACTGGTCCTATGAAGGCCAACATGCTTTCTGTGAAGTACCAGATGCCCCAGCCTGAAGGTCAGAGATGGAAGAGCATCTCTGGCACTCTGACTCAGGACACCTCTGCTGCTGGTGTGCCACCACACCTCACCCATAACTTTCCCTGTGGAAGAGAAACAAAGCATACAGGAATCCACCTGGGTGTGGAGCTGGGTGGGTACTTTGCCTGCCCATCTGAACTTCTGAGCCCCCTTGAGCCTCCTAGAAACTTTCTTTCTGGCCCTCCCCCAGCTCAGAGCATTTTGGCCTCCCCTCCTGACACCTGTAGTGGCAGTAAGAGCAGGGATGGTCCTGCTCTCCTGTGTCCCAGCTTATAACCATAGCATTGTGTGTATATATTATCATGCAGTCAAGCGTGCACTGTACACATGCCCACTGACCACCTCCTACACATGAGGTACTGTTGTAGGTGTGGGGGCTATACCAGCAAATAAAAAAAAGCCCCCGAGGAGCTTACATTCTAGGCAAGAAGCACAATAACAACTCTACCTGGCCTCTGCCAAACTGTTCTACCTGCCTGGCCTACAATCTGCAGCCCAGAGTCAAAATGTGGAGTCCAGAGTTGAGGCTCTACAACTTGCATCCCTGAATCTAGAAACCACAACCCAAAACACAGAGCACAGATCTTGTACCCCAGAATCATAATTTAGAGTTTGGAGCTCAGAATCCAGAACTTCCATACAAGAACTGAGTCTAAGGCCCAGAACCTTGACCTCAGAATCTAGATCTCAGAATGTGGAATCCAGAACTGGGGCCCTAAGTATGGATCTCCAAATCCACAACTTAAAGGTTGGAGCTCAGAACTCAGAATTTAGTTTCAGGCACATGGAGCTCAGTGCCTAGCGTGTGGCTCAGGACATGGAGGCCAGAATCCAGAGCTCAGAGGGAGCCCTAAGAGAAGCCTCCCTAGTTTCTCTGTTATTCCCCAGGCTAACTGCCTTCCTTCAGCCAATCAAAATTTTTGGACCACCCAATGCCAAGCTCTGTCAAAGGTGCTGAGAGGCAGCCAACAGAAAACAAGCAGAGAAGTAGATTCCCTCTCTCTGCAGTGTCAGGTCCAAGACAGCAGGGACTGTGTCTGCATTGTCATTACTGTATTCCCATTGGTTTTTGCAGGCTTGTGGTAGGTGTTTTATAAATGTCTGTTGAACAGATTCATTCATTTTCCCCACTCATGTTATTGACTCTATTTTTTCTAGGCATTTGGGTTGAGAATAAAATGTACCAAGATCTTACTCTGGTGAATCAGCTGTCTCCGGCAGGAAACTCTTGGAGGGTAGGGGCTGTTTCTGACAAAGAGATGGGGGAAGGCTGTGGTGGGATGGTATTGAATGGAGAGGGGTGACTTCCAGGAGCAAGGAAAGGACACTGGCTGGCTCTGATGGTCCTAGGTTCAAATTTACTTTAGAACAGTAGAACCAAACTCAGAGGCTTCTGATCCTGCAGCTTCTACTCCCACCTCCATAAAATTATGACCTCCTAACAATGACTCCCACTGCCCAGAGTCAGTGTGTGGTTAAACAGTTTTGATTTTGTGGCCTCAGAGCTCCCAAGCAAGGCAGGGAAGTCAAGGTTAGCAAGGCAATGTGTGTCTTTATGATTCTATGGAGCCTGGTGCCAGGGCACCTGGGGTCCGTTGACCTTTGTTCCATATGTCTGTACCGAAGTGGGTCTGGCTGGCCCAGGGGTTCTTCCTCCTTCCTTCTACCAGGACAATTTCAGGTCCTGTTTCTTATTCCCATTTTCCGTAGGAATATTCCCATTTTCGATAGAAAGAAACCAAACCCTCTTCATAATTCTTAGAGACCAGCTCATTCTTCTTCAAAAGTCCCTGACATCTCCTGGTGACTCACACCTAGGATTAGGACAGGGAAGCAGTTTTCCTCTTCCCCAGGACCACAGAATGGACACCTGATGGAAGTCAAAATAGAAAAATAAATACATAATACCCATCCTCACAAAAAAGAAAGAAAGAAAGAAAATCAGGCAAAGTCTACACAAAGAGGTCTTTCCCAGTAGAAATGTAAATAAACAACCAGTACATATTTGGACAGGCTCTCAGCCTCAGAAAGGATCAAATACATGCAAATGGGACAAGGAGGTACCATTTTTTACCTTTCATCTTAGCAAAATGGAAAAGGCCAGACAGATGTGTAGAATCAGATCTAGTACAAGCTGTTGGTGGGAATGTTGATCAAAATTCCACATGCTCTCTGGCCCAGAGAGCACTCCTCAGTTTCACCTCACAGAAACCCTAGAGGGGAAAAAAGCAAAATTGCAGGTTTTTGAAAAGAAAAGCAAATCGCAGAACAATATATAAAGCATGACACTTTTTTTGTTTTAAAAATGTTTGTGCAGAAATAGGAAAATATCTGGAAAGATACATACCTAATGATTAATGGCTGTTAGTTCCATAAGGTGTGATAGATCACTGGTGAGGAAGACAGTCCTTTTTTAAAAATCCTCACACAAGGATATATTTATTGATTGATTTCAGAGATAGAGAGAGAGAAACATCAATCAGTTGCCTCTTGTACATGCCCCAACTGGGGATTGAACACAAAGCCTAGGTATGTGCCTTGACCGGGAATTGAAACTGCACCATTTTGGTGCATGGGATGATGCTCCAACCGAGCCACTGGCTAAGGGTGGTCCTTTTTTTAAAAAAAAAATAAACTTCTGCTTTTATTTTAATGTCTTATAACTATGTGCCATCTTTGTAATTCAAATCATTAAGAATTATTAAGAAAAATCTGTTTTCTTTTCTCTGCCTTGTCCTGACTGGTTTTCCTCCCTTTCAGATCTGCCCGGGGATCTCTTCTTCTCCAGGCAAAATACCCTAAGAGACTATTACCCTAGGCAAATATCCTAGAGAAGCCTTATCTGGATTCTCGCTCCCTGAGCCCCTCAGGAAGCTTTCAGTCCCTAACCACTATCACTCAGGAACAAGGCCTAGCTGTGAGGCAGACAGACCTGTATCTCACTTGCTACAAAACCTTGCTCAAATGGCTTAGCCTCTCTGAATCCTGATTCTACACCAGTAAAACAAAAACCATGCTTTTCAGGGTTGCGTAAGGATAATACGAGGAAGGCAAAGGGTCCTCAGTCCTAGAAGAGCCCAACTTGCAAGGAGACTCTCTTCTAATGCAATTTCAGCCCACTGTCTTCAGACTGAGCCACCATGCACTTCTCAACTCCTAGAAGCCCAGGGTGTTTGGGATCTGGGCAAACTGCTCACCGTTCTGTATCTACTTCCACAACATCTAAGGCTCTTAGAGTTTCTGGGAGTACCAATGAAATGCCCCTATTTATTAATTTTTTTCTTTTATTGACTCTAGAGAGAGAGGAAGGGAAGGAGAAAGAGATGGAAACATTGATGTGAGAGAGAAACTTCAGTAAGTTGCTTCTTGGGCCCCTATTGGGGACCAAATGTCAAACCCAAGCATGTGCCCTGACCAGGAATCTAACCCACAACCTTTCAGTTTGCAGGACAATGCCCAACCAACTAAGCCTCACTAGCCAGGGCATACCTGACTATTTAGCAGGTGTTTTCAGCATTTCCCCCCACCCTATCCCCAACAAAGCAGAGACCCCACATATGGTGTCTCCTGCCCAGCTGGAGAAACTGAGGACCACTGGGTGCTGGAATGAGGAGGTCTCAGGCCCTGGGAGTGAGTAGAACAGGATCTCTCCTTACTGGCATTCAGGCTGGAGTTGGATGGATCACTTCCCTAGAGAGGGAACTTAGTAGACCCTTTGCAGACACTCCCTTCCACTATTCCATTTGTCCCTCCCACAGAACCCCCATACTGTGGGGCTCTCTAGGGGGCCCCTTTGCTTCTTTTCCCTGCCTCTCCCCAGGTTTGTCTGTGATTCAGGTTTTCACAGCTTTGAGGGGATGCTGGAATGGGCCTCCTTCCCTTGGAATTTAGGGATGAAGGAGACTTTTGTACACACACATCAGAGCACCTAACCACTAACACCATCTCGACATCATACACTGTGCCCTCTTCTCCATCTTACACTACCCAGCTTCATCTTCACCTGCTCCATAATACCAGCTGCCTCCCTGCCCCCGCCTCTAGCCTCAGGCTCATGCCCTGCAGCCTGTCTCTTCTGCTAGAGAGATCTTTTTTTCATTAAAATAAAAAAAAAAAAAAGTTTAGCCCTGGCTGGCGTAGCTCAGTGGATTGAGCATGGGCCTGCAAACCAAACCAAACCGAACGATTGCAGTTCGATTCCCAGTCGGGGCACATACCTGGGTTGCAGGCCAGTTCCCAGCAGGGGATGCACGAGAGGCAACAATACATTGATGTTTCTCTCCTTCTCTTGTTCCCTGCCCCTCTAAAGATAAATAAATAAAATCTTTAAAAAAATTAAGTTTATTGGAGTAACATTGGTTAAGTAATTATATACATTTCAAGTAAAGCACTATATCATTTGTATACTACATTGTGTGTTCATCACCCAAAATTTAGTCTCCTTCTGTCACCACATCTTTGATCCATTTCCCCCTCTCTAATCTCCCCCTACCTTCCTTTCCCTCTGAAACCCCCATACTGTTGTCTGTGTCAGTGATTTTTTGTATGTGTTTGTTTGTTTGCTTCGTTCACTTTTGTTGCTTTCTGTGTTATATCATAGGTTTCTTTCTTAATCTTTTCATTTCAATATGAAACATTTTAGATATCCAAAAATGTACCTACTGATATAACAAACAACATGGTACTATGCTGCATAACAAATAGCCAAAAACTGAACAGCTTAAAACCACACACATTTATTATTTCAGTCTCTGTGAGTCAGGAGCCCATGAAGCATAATAAATAGCTACTAATATAACAACACCATGGGTTCTCACTGAGGGTCCTACAAGGTGTAGCCCCTTGCAGACCAAGGCTGGGCTCTCCCTTAGATTTCCTTGCAGCTATAAGATTCTTGGCAGCTTGATGGGAGTCTTAAATAATGTCCTGTACTTGGGAATAACATCTCATTGTCTTTGTCACATTCTAGAGGTTACACCGAGTTACAGGCCCACCCACCTTTCAGTGTCTAGTTGTAGTGGAGAAGGGGAAACAGTCTTGGACCTCCCAGCTGAAGCCAGCAGGAGTACCTTTAAAGACACTGCTCAAACAGAGCAGGGATGTGTGTATGTGTGTTTGTGCATGTGTGTTTGTCTGCACTGGTATGCACAAATGTATGGTGATATCAGTGCCTGAGTATGCATGTGGAGGTATGGGGTGTTCTGACTACCTTGTCTAAAAGAAAAGCCCCATCACTCTGTAAGTCCTTTTTCTGCTTTACCTTGTCCATGGTACCTATCACTACCTGACATTATATTAAACATTCATTAGTTATCAGTTTCTTATATCTCCCCCACTAGATGTCAGCTCCATGAGGGAAAGGCCCTCTCTAGTGTGTTCACTGGCATATATATCTACAACACTGGGAAGGGTGCCTGGCATGCAGCACAGGTGTAGATAGGAGCACAAGAAATGTGTGGGATGGAGAGATGGGTGGGTGGATAGATGGGTGGATGGATAAATGGATGAATGAGTGGGTAAATTAGTTGGGTATATGGATGAATGGATGTCTGCTGTTGTGAATGTGTGCATACAGGCCTTTACGCTGAAAGACACTTCAGGCTTCTTTGTTCTATAATCTTTCCAGAAAGATCTAGGAAGCCCTGTACCCCACAAGCTGCAGAGGCCCATGGGTATGTAAGGAAGCTCTTGGAGTTGAATCTTTCTAGGGGCTTAGGACCAGCTGTTGGAACTAGGATCAGAGTCCTGCCCAAGGTCACTCCACGTAGGGTCAATGGGCTGAGAACTAGGGTGCTGTGAGTGAGGAGGGGAGTGTGGCTGCCCCAATAGATTGGTGCACTTTGGAACTTGTATGGGGGAGTTCCACAAATGATGCCTTTGCTCAAGCAGTAAAGCCCCACTTAAGGCTAGATCTGAGTCTCCATAGACCACATGGATCTCTACCAAGAAGGGTTTTACCTGGATCGAGATTGAGGAAATGATCTTGGAGATTCAGTGGGTAACCATCACCACTAGCTAAGAGGGTTGAGCAGGAAGCATCCTGGAGGTCCTAGGGAGAGAAAGCAGATCTGAGCCAGGTCTGTGTTGAGACCTGAGTTGAGGTCATCTAGTCACCTTTGGAGAAGGAGAAGGGTTGCCCTCCACTTATATCTCCCTGTCTGTCACTGAACATTCCCTGACCATTCCACCTGTTTAGTAACTGACCACTTGACCAGCTTTCCATAAGTCCACCAATTTGTATGTGGATCTACCTTTGTACCTATTTTTCTGTGGAGTTTTGCATCTACCATTCCTTCCCTTCCCTCATCTGTCAGTCTATCTTTCCATCCATCTGTCCATACACCATTGTCAACATTGTCATCATTATGCAAGAAAGTAAGCTGTCCTCACAGCAACCCCATGAGGAAAATACTACTACTACCCCCATTTTACAAATGAGATGAGGAAATGGCACAGAGATCTTAAGTGACTTCACTAAGAACACACAGCTAATAAATAACGAAACTCTCTGACAAGCTGAGCTTTTAACCCCGTGGTCTGTCTGTTCATCCATCCATGCACCCTCATAGCTGTTCATTCAGTCCCTTCACTCACCTATCACTGTCTATCCAGTGACCCCATCTATCCATTGCTGTCACCCATCCATCCTGAAGGTAATGCAATTAGAGAACCAGAAGCCCTGAGAGGAGAGAAGGCCGGAACTGCCCATCTGGCTGCGGGTAGGGGATGGGACTGTGGAGGTGGGGTGAGCTGCCCCAGGCTGGGCAGGGTTGCATGGGACTGGAGGGAATTAGCCCAGTGACTGCCAGGATCATCTAATTAAGAATGCTAGTGATAAGCAGATAGGAATCGGGGGTGGTTAGAATCCTTTTAAAAAGCCACTCCATTAATTAGAGAGACAGAGAGGGGCCTCTGGCTGCTCAGAATACCAATTTGTTGTCTAATTGGCCTCCTGTCAGCTTACCCTGGGACTGCTGTGTGGCCTTGGCTGTGCCTTGCCTTCTCTGGACCTCCCTGTGATCATGGTCAGGCTGTGCCTGAGATCGCCTGGTCACTCCTCTCTTCCCAGGTCCTGGCTCAGGAAGCTGGCTTCAGGGACATCAGAAACCAGAGGCCAGAGAGGCTAGGCTGGCTCCCCAGAGGGGAGGGAAGCCTGGAAGGGAGAAGTTTTAGGACCCCATTTGCAAAAGAGGACCTTGAGGCTCAGAGAGGGAAGTGACCTCTCATCCTATGAGACAAGAGTCTGGGGAATCTGCTCATCCCTACTCCTCTATTTTTTGAAAGGGGAAATCCCCTCTACATCCTGCTACCAGGTTCCTACCTTCCTTTATGGAGAGCTTGCTCTACACCCACCCCTGGGAAACTGGGAAGGCCTCCCATTTTCAGGGCACCTTCAGCAGTGAAGAGCCGTGCCCTGGGACAGTTCTGACCCAGGGGATATGATGGGGTCTCCAGACCTATCTCCATCCCAGCTGCCTCATACAGTTTCACCCTAGGATGAGGCCTCAGGCTGAGCATAGGACTTGGGCATGGAGTGGGGCAGGGAACCTGCTGAAGGACTCTGAAACAGCAGGGGCCAGAAAACTCTTTTTTGAGAGGACAGTGGAGGTCAGCACCAGAGTCTCAGGCAAGGAGGAGAGGGGAGCCTGGGCAGGGGGAAGCATCTGAAGGATTCTTGGACATCTCGTCATTCTAGGTTCCTTGTCCATTAACATTGCTGTAGCCGCCCCCATATACACTGTCCCAATTATACTGTTATGGCACCTTCAGGTTTCACTTGTAGCAATGCTGTTGTCATCAACCTCCTTACTAATATCACATCACCCCATCACCATCTCCATAAACACACCATCATCCCTACCGCCACCATCACCACCATCACCATATCCATCACTGTTGCTATGACCTCAATTGGTATCACCATCACATCGCCCATATTACTAATATCACTCCCATCACCTCTTCCCATCCTGCCTCTGACATCACCTCCATTACCTCCAGCACCTGCAACAAGTGCCACCATTACTATGACCATCATTACGACCACTGTTACCATTACTATCACTGGCATTACCACCATCACTATAATCACTATCACTTCCATCACTACTACAACTACCCCACCTCTGATAGAACACCATCATCACCACCATCTCTACCATCATCTTCACCGTTTCTACTATCTGCTTCACTACTATCACTACCATTACCATGTCTACCTCAAACAGTATCCACATTACCACTGACCACCAATTCACCCATCACTGTCATCACTACCACCACCAGCATCACCACCTCACTGTCATCACCACTATCTTCATCTCAACCAATATCACCATTAACATGACCATCATTACCACCACAATTACTATTACTAGTAATTATTATTACTAGTAACTACTATTACTATTACCACACATTACTATTATCACTGCCATTTCCACCGCAACCAATACCACTATTACTACCATCTTCCTCATTACTACCATCTTCATCTCTCTTATCACTACCACCATTATTATATCTACCTCAGCCAGAGTTACCATTACCTCTAGTTCTATCATGACCACTGTCATCATTCCACCACCTCCAACACACCTCTGACTTCACATCATTATCACTACCTGCATTATTACCATTAACACCGTTATGACTATGTAACAGGTATGAAGACATTTAATAGTTTCCACAATCATTGGACAACCCGGAAGAGTAAACATCAGGGAAGCAAATCATTGCTAATGGTCTCAGTCTGAAGCTCTAAGGTGAGTAGATCTCAACAGCTCACCAGGAAGCTAGAAATCTCATGATATTCTGGGAAGCTACCCCTGAACATTTGAACCTCAGCTCTGAAGCAGAGGATTCTCAGAAGATTGTTCAGAAGCTACTATGAAACTCTGGGTTGTCATCTGCCTGCAATTTCTTTTACTCATCCATTGTCCAAATCTTATCAATTGGCTGACTCTAACCTGAAACAATATGGGTAAAGAGATTCTGGAAAATCTTCCAGAATTCTCTACTATGCAGAGAAGATTATAGAAGAGGATGGTGGTAGTGCTGAGTTAGCAACAGAAGATATAGAACACCACACCTCCAATATCATTACCCTCACTATCAGCACTATGGCTATAGCAGTCACTCCCACCAATACATCATTCCCACCACTTTAAGCAACCCCACCATTTTCCATTACTATCACAGTTACTGCCACCTAACCATTACCACACATCAGCACTTACATTTCCATAATCAGCAGTACCACCACGATTTATACCAGGGCCATTATTACCACTGCTCATGTCACTCCCGTTATAACCTGCAGCATACTGCAATATTGATGACTCCCTCTCTTCTCTAAGAGTATTGTGCCTCTCCAGCTGTTGCTTGAGATATGCAGAACCTTCCTACAAGAGTGCCAATCCCCACTCCTTTGACAGTGGCTTTGACCACATGTCAGGAGCAAGAGTGGCATGAATCACATCCCAAAAGAAGTCTTAAGAGGTATCCTAAGTTTCTACCAGCTCTTACTTGTACCCTTTCTGCCATGAGGATAGTATGTTTCAGATTACAGACACTTCCTTGGCCCAGGATCCAGAATGAGAAGACATGTGAGTGGAGCCCCAGCAGCTGACCCATGGGTGCTGACAAGTCAAGTGGATAAGAACTAAATGCCTTTCATAAGGCACTGAATGTGTGGGTTGTTACTGTAGCAAAGCTGTATAATATGCAACTTCTACCACCTCACTGCCTTCATCACCACCATTATCTACTTTACCAACTTCAGGATCACCATCACCACCACCAACCTCACCAACAGGTCCGCTAGTGGCCACTTCCATCACATTTCCATCATCATTATCAACAAAACCTCTAACACCACTGGTTTCACAATTACCATCCCTTCCACTGTTACCACAAACCAACACTACCACCCTCACCATAAGTTACTGTTTCCACAAACATCCTTGGTCACTAGTGTCACCATCACCTCCACTAGCACCACTTTTGCCATTATTAACTCCATTATCACTACCACAGTTACTGTACTGCCATCACCATTACCTTCACATCAATACTGCTACACTAAGTACTTCTACTATCTTAATGATACTTCATCTGTCACCATGCATATCCCACTTTGTCACTTTCCCCCGTCACCATGGTCAACAACAGCACCACTCTCAATGTTATTGTCATAGAGAATTGTATAGGGTGAGTATTTTTCCCCAGCTCTAGCAGACAGGCCTTCCAAGAACAGGTTCTAACTACAGTGGCAGAAATATAGTTAACAAAAATACAGAAATATTTTCATCTGTAGTTACACCCAGTGGAGTTATTCTGTCATTCATTTCCTCTAACAAATGACATGAGTTATGTGTGTTAGCCAGTGTGGGTGGTTAGATGTGGGGCACAGAGAGCAAGTCCTGCTTTTGTAAGGTATGCAGAAGTGACAGCATTTATCTCTAGGTTGGGTTTGCAAAGTGTTTCCAGATTTTGCTTTCATTCCTCCTGGCAGCTAAAATTGGTGAGCACATGCTGTCCCCTGATAGGTGCCAGGAACCTGGCACCAATGAGTACTGAAGGAAAAGAGAATGATGGAGAGTAGTGAAGAGGGATGAAGACCAGAAATAGCCCTGACCAGTGTAGCTTAGTTGGTTGAGTGTTGTCCGGCAATGTGAAAGGTTACCAGTTTGATTCCCAGTAAGGGCATATGCCTGAGTTGTGGGTTCAGTCCCCGGTCAGGGTGCATACGAGAAGCAATTGATTAATGTTTCTCTCTCACATTGATGTTTCTCTCCCTCTCCTTATCCCTCCCTTCCCCTCTCTCTAAAAATAAATAAATAAAATCTTAAAGTAGAAACAGAAAGAAGAGAAAGAAGGGAAGGTAGGAAAGGAGGGACAAAGGAAGGGAGAGAAAGAAAAATGTTATCTCAGTTAAGACTCAGTGATCCCAACAGCTAAGTTCCTCACTGGAGTGGTTGGCAGTTTAGCATGTCCATCTTCACTGGAAGTGAAGGTAGGAGTAGATGCTAATCAGTAGTGTTAATTACTATTTCTAAAAATGTTCCAACATCAGAATAAGAATTTAAAAAATATAAATGCATAGGAATAATTGGTTACCTTATTAATCTTTTTAGTTTCCTAGGGCTACCACAACAAATTATCACAAACTAGATGGCTTAAAACAACAAAAATTTGTTCTCTCACAGTTTTGGGGGTTAGAATTCCCAAATGAAGGGGTCATCAGTGTTGTAGTCCTTCCAGAGTCTTTGAGGGAGCATCCCTCCTTGCTCCTTCCAGCTCCTGGTGACTGTGGCCTTCCTTGCACTGCATCACTCCGGTTTCTGCCTCTATCATCATATTGTCTTCTCTCAGTGTGTCTCTTATAAGGGCACTTGTCATTGACTTTAGAACCAACTCAGATAGTCAAGGATGATCACATCTTGAGATCCTTAATTTAATTACATCTGTAAAGATCCTGTTGCAAATGAGGTCACATTCAGACTCTGGCCATTATGACAAGGGCATATCTTTTTTGGGAGGGGACCACTATTCAAAGTCTATACTCGATAATCCATACTTATTTTCAGTTCCTATTTTTCTTTCCAGAATTGAATGAAAAGTTTCTTTAAATTTGCTGTCCATTATAGTCTCAGACAACCCTGGGTTTGCATTTCCCTCTCTCTTCACTGACTTGTGTGACCTTGAGTACATCGCTACATGTCTCTGAGCTTCATTTATTCAAGCTTTGAACTTCAAGGTTGAACTGATTGCTAGACACTGTCCTAGATGCTGACAAACACCCCTACCTTTGTGGGGTTTATCTCTGTGGATCTGATGAGGTAATGGGGCACAAGCAGAATGAACTCTTGCCCCCATCTTGCCTGAACCCCCACTTAGGGCCCCCTCACTCCATACTAACAACCCAGCCATTGGACATATCCCAGGAAGCCCTCACTCCCCTTGGCCATCATCACTGACCTTCATTGCCCACATGGGCCTGGATCCCATAGCTGACACCAGGGCTCAGCCAATAGCTCCATCATTACCCAGCTCTGGATCTCAGTCCATTTTGGTGGCCAGCCTTGCTTACAGGGGCAGATTGGAAAGTGGGGTGTTGCTGAGTCCAGACCTGGGGGTGGATTTGCCCCACCCAAGGGTGATGTCATAAAGAGCCTGGCCTCAGCTCTGCAGGGGAACCTGCCACTGCCTGGCCCCATCAGTGTCTCTCCCCTCCCCCCACCTCTTTCAGTGGAGGTGTTCTCGAAAGCTGGTACTATGAAAAGGTGAACTCGCTGGGCAAAGCCTCGCCCAGAGACAGCATAGTCCAACAAGATCCCTGCTCAGCGACCCACACCAGCTGCTGCCTCCTCTACACCCACCCCAGTCATCTGGTCCTTGGTGCCCACTTCACCTTCTCCTCCACCTCTGCCTCTACTCCCTGCTGGGCATGGCTAACTATTATGAAGTGCTGGGGGTGCAGTCGAGCGCCTCCTCGGAGGATATCAAGAAGGCCTACCGCAAGCTGGCCTTGCGCTGGCACCCTGACAAGAACCCTGACAACAAGGAAGAAGCTGAGAAGAAGTTCAAGCAGGTGTCTGAGGCCTATGAGGTCCTGTCTGACTCCCGGAAGCGCTCTGTCTATGACCGAGCAGGCTGTGACAGCTGGGTAGCTGGTGGCGGGGCCAGTACCCCTTACAACAGCCCCTTTGACACTGGCTACACCTTCCGAAATCCCGAGGACATCTTCCGCGAGTTTTTTGGTGGCCTGGATCCCTTCTCCTTTGACTTTTGGGTTACCCCCTTCAACAGTGACCGTGCCAGTCAGGGCCATGGCCTGAGGGGTGCCTTGTCTGCTGGCTTTGGTGAGTTCCCAGCTTTCATGGAGGCCTTCTCGGCTTTCGACACACTGGGCTGGGGTGGGAATGCTAGCCGCACCACCTTCTCATCCACTTCCTTTGGGGGCTCTGGTTCCGGCAGTTCGGGGTTCAAGTCAGTGATGTCATCCACTGAGATGATTAATGGACACAAGGTCACCACCAAGCGTGTCATGGAAAACGGGCAGGAGCGTGTGGAAGTGGAGGAGGATGGGCAGCTCAAGTCATTGACCATCAATGGCAAGGAGCAGCTCAAACGGATGGACAACAAGTAACTGTGGCCACCCAGGCCCTGCACCTGCTTCTTGGCTGCAACCGCAGGCTTATGGTTAATAAACATGCCAAGTGAGTTCATGGAAACAGCTAGCCAAATTTCGGCGGTAGAAGGCATCTAAGTGTACTAGCACACTGCTGGCACTGGCATGAGTGGATGTGCAGAGGAGCCTGTGCCTCTAGGCCTGTGGGTACCACCTCCCAAATCTGGTATGCTGGGGGAAGGTGCAGGAGTGTTTCTACAGATGATTTATGATATCTCTTCTGTATTGTCTGGGTTGATAAATGCCATGACCATCAATCCATCTCTGTTCAGCCCCGTGCCTCCATATGCACTATAAACTCTAGTGTGGCCTCATCATCCTCACAGGGCTTTGGGTCTAACTTCCAGCCCCTGATCCCTGCAACGATTCTTCATTGTGCCAAAGCCCACGTTGCATCATGTTACCTACCTTGCTTTAAATCTTCACTGGTACTCTCTGCTCTAAGCAAAAGGCTTCAGGCCTCATCCTCATCACGAGGCCCTGGTGACCTGGCCTTGCCCACATTCCTGGTCTCACTTCTCACCAACCCTCACTCTCTGAGCTGCACCCATACTGTCCTTCCCTCTATTCCTTCATTGCACCAAATGCCTGAGAGTCTCAGGACCTTCACACATGCCGCTCTCCCAAGTGAAGGTCCACTCATCTTCAGGCCTTTGCTTAAACATCACTTCTTTAAGGAGTTCTTCCCTGACACCCTATTCTGAATTAGCTCCCAACCTGCCTGCTCTACTTTCTTGTAGTCCCTTCACCTGTTTTTCCATGGTCCTTACATTTTCATCTGTGTGACCATTTGAAAGATGTGTGCATCTCAACCACTCTGAGGTCCAAGGGGGCAAGGCCTGCACCAGCTTCGTCCAGAATTTAGAGCGACGCCTGGCACAAGGGGGCAGGGCCCATATTTGTTAGAAGAACGAATGTTTCTGGGTGTTGGTGGTGGGGGTATGGAGTGTAGGGGCATGTGATATGTGTGTTGTGGTATATGTGTAATGTGTGTGAGTGGAGTGTGGTGTGTACAAGTGTATGTTGTGTGTGATGTGATATGTGGAGGTGGTATATGTGATGTGTGTGGTGTTTGTAATGTGCTATGAGGATGTGTGCTGTGTGTAAATGTGATATGTGAGTCATTGTGGTATGTGGGAAGGTGTGGTTTGTATGTCATGAAGTTTGTGTGATATGGTGTGCGTTGTGGTATGTATAGGGGGTGTGATGTGTATGGGTTTATAGTGTGTGTGTGGTGTGTGTGATGTGTGTAGGTATATATGTGTGAGTATTGGGTGTCGGGGTCTGTGTGGTGATTCTGGGCAGGCCAGTAAAGGGTGGAGCAGAAGATGAGAGACAGGAGGTGGGCCTGCT
>PVKM010022712.1:0-12401 GCA_004027735.1 Carollia perspicillata
GAAGCAAACGTGGAGGTGGAAAACCACGCCAGGGGTGATTGCAGTCGTCTAGGTAACAGGTAATGGCGACTTGGGAAAGAGTGGCTGCAGGGAGATGGTGGTTGTATTCAGAATGTTTTGTAAAGTTATATCTTTGAACAAGAAATTGAGAGAAAGAGAAGGAACGAGAATGACTTCTAAGTTTTTGTCCTGAGCAGTTGAGCAGCTAATGATGACGTTTATTAAACAGATATTGCTGAGTACATGTTCGGCTTTCGGAGCAATCGCATGTGGATGCCGTGTTGAGTTTGACATGCCAGTCAAACATCATTAGGTGTTGAGCAGGAGGTTGACTGTTCAGGGGACTGCAGTCTTCTACTTCCCAGATTTCCGTCTCTTTTAGAAAGTGCAGCGCAGGAGGTGAATGTACGCATAAAGCGTGACCCGCGTGGAAACCTGCATGTTACCAAACCACCCTACTGAACCCTGGTTAGCACGGCTGAGAAAATGTTCTGGATTCAACCCTCTGAAACGGACTTGTGAATTTTACCTTCTGTGGAACTCAGTCTGACAATGAATGTAGATGGCTGATAAAGGAATCGATTCACTTACTCATATGATTCAATATGTCAATATGATTTGTTCCTTTATTCTCTGATATCCACTAATTAACCTCAAGTTAATAAGAATAGATAATGTGGCTAATAGTTTAGTGTCTCTACACTGGCCAGAAGCTCCAGGTTAAAATCCAATCCTTTCCAGAAATTCCAATCTTTTCATTACTACCTTGATATTTACCTTGAATACAACCCAAGCTACCAAATATGAAAGAGTCTGTTTACCAATCAATTGAAATGTACCAAATTCAGAAGTTCCCAGAGGGCCTGCCTTAATGAACTTGACTCAAGAGCCAGTGCTTGGCAGGCCTCGAGTCAGAAGGGCCCCGTGCCATCACCTAATCTGGGGCACACTTATTCACACTTGTGATCTGAGAGCAGCGAGAGTGAATTGTCTGAGATCACAGCAGAGAGCCCCCTCTGAGTCTAGAACTGGGTCCCCGACTCTAACTCATGTCATTATCATTACCCTTTGGGACTTCCGATTTATTCGTTGTCACACATTTATGGAAGCTCACTAGGTATTACACACTGGAGTAGCTGCTTGAAGATCTAAGTAAGTCCATATGGTCCTTATCTTCACGTCACTTAAGTCTAGTAAGTGACTTAATGTAAGTAGGGAAGTTGTGATCAAAGATAGGGTAGGTGTTATGACAAAACAATGAACAAAGGTATGTGAAAAGCTCAGAGAAGAGGAAGTTTAGACTTGTGCCACGGAGATTTGGAAAACCCTAAACTGAGGTTGAATGCTTTTACGTTGAGTCTTAAGTAATGAAGGAAAGTTGCCCGGACAGAAAAGTGAGGAGGGAGTTCTAAGTACTCACAGAGACATTTCTACCACACCGAGCCATGCACGTGCCTTGGGGAAGTGTTCTTGTGCTTCTGCCGTGCGTATCTTCCCAATTTTATCACAGTCTCTTACTGAGCACTAGTAAGTAGAACACCAGTGTCAGTAAGACATGGTCTGGGATTTCTGGGCAGTTTCCATCTTTAGTATGCAGCGTACTGTTGTAAAGCAAAAAACCTGAAGCGATTCAGAGGAAAGGAAGACCACTATTGGGCAAATCAGAATGGCTTTTGGAATGAATAAAATTTGAGCTGTAAGGTAATAGATGAGTAGGACTTCCACACGTGGGGGAGTTGAAACATTCTGACCAGAATGCCTTCCCTATCTTCTCTACTACAATGCGAACTCCAAGTAGTGACCAGCGCTTCTCATTCTAACATTTCTTCATCATTTCCTTCTGGGAACTTGGGATAAAACAAGTGCTCTACAGTGTTGCCAATCTAGGCTAAATCTCTATAGGCCAGCATTTCTGGTTGAGAACTAAAAGAGAAGAAATGCAACTATTCCTGTTCGGTACGTACTAGCAAACAACCGGAGGCAGGTCTGCATCGGGTTGACTAACTATCGGGGCAGTGGAGAAATTCGGCCAGATGGTTTACTGGAAATTCTAAGGCCTCGGCATGCAACAAACCTCACTGTAGAGAACTCAGCCAGTTTTCCCCTCAAGGTTTCCAACTAGAAGCCACAAGCCTAAGACACAATCTCGTTGTCTCTGGCTGTTTTAAAGCTTCCTCCAAAGGTTGGCCCAGATACATTTATTTTATTATATTTATAACTCAGATCTAATTTCAGTGAAGGCCGGAAATACAATCCAAGTCCTAAATAACAAATGCAGGGATAAATAAATAAAGCAATAAATATCAAATTAAATAAATAAAACAAAGTCTTCCCCATCTATAAATAACTCGATGTAGTCCCTGCCATACTGCTGGTAAATATTCCAGCAACACAACTTTGAAAAGAAAAAGAGTTTTCAAGGGCTTGCTCTTGCCCTCGTGGTTTTATTTCTCTGAAAAGATATTGTTGTCACTTATTATTTATGGCCAGAAGCAGCTCCCGACAACATAACTGGAAGTTCGAAGAAAGAAATCAACTGAGCCTTCCTGCAAAAGTAAGGAAGGTGGTGACAGATAACAGCCAAGCCAGCCAGCTAGGAGGGGACCAGGACGAGAGGGCCGTCTCTTTTAGTTATAAATGCATCTGGCCTGTGTCCATGGCTAGATCATATATCTGACAATATCCTCCCTTTTAATGCTTTGCAGATCCAAGGTATATTATCATACCCTAAGCCTGAACTCTCCAGGGAAATTATGGCAAGCCATAACCAAGGAACCTGGATTGTAAAAATCACCCCAGGGAGCAGGTTGTCTGGAATCCACCTTTAGGTAACGAGAGAGACCAGGTACCAAAAGGTGGCACTGTGAGACTGCAGAATAGCCACTGATGGTTCCACCTCAGTCTCAAGTCCCCGGAAGAATTATGCTCCACATTTTCCCCCCGGGGCGGGGGGGCGGGGGGAGGAGGAAGAGTGGAAGTCAGATTTATTTTTAGAACTTATCTCTGAGCACTCAGGGTGGACCTAGAGTTCTCATAAACTAATCTTCCTGGTTTATTGTGCACACACAACACATTCCTGATGTGAGCAGGAAACAAACTAATTTTTATAAAGTCCCGGTGTCAAATGTATTTATTAGGTAAAGCTGCTGACCTGTGAGATAGTGCTATTTTAGAAGAATGGATCAAATCAAGATGACATCCTTTAAAAAAAGAACAACTAAGATTTCTGCAAATTACTGAGAAACAGCTTAGCAGGCAGTTAGAAATCTTAGTCTGGGCCAATACAGACGTAAAACTGAAATAGTCACACAACTTCCACCTTGAATGTCTGAGACTGCCCCTTGCAGAGTGTGAGATCCCACCGCTAAGCATTGCTTAAAAGGCACGTAGACATTCTTTGTCCGCAACTGAGTTCACAGGCAGGTTTTTAGAAGGTCTGCAAGGAAATTAAAGGCCTCGTTGTGTCCTTGTGACTGAATTTCTCCCTTGTTTCTTTTTGGCCAGGGGTTTCGTGGAATAAACATCAAAGTCCCTACTCTCATTTACGGCAAAGAAGAACACATTCTCCAAGAAACATGACTTCCTGAGCACCAAAAATGTACTTAATGCTGTGCCAGGGGCCAGAGAGGGAGACCAGAAAAGCAGAACCTAAATTCACTCTCCGTGTGCCAGCTCCAAAACACACACAGATGAAGAGGCACTGTAACACCTTTTTGATCATTGCCATGGTAGGGTCTCATGCTGTCGATCAAGCCCAAATCCCGGGTCTGTTTAAATCCCGATCATTGGCTTTTCTGGATGACGTTCATGGAAATATATAATCTCAGAACTTGAAGGGACCTGAATAATAGCTAATACTTATTTCACTATGATTTCTTGTGTCTACATGCACGATATTTTTAATCTTTATAACAACTCATTAAGTTTGTCCCCAGTCTACATATTTAAAAAAATGGAGGCTTAGAAAAATTCAGTAATTTACCCCAAGTTAATAATCAAAGTTGTGAATTTGAAAGTAAAGCTATGTGATTCTAGAGCTTATGGCACGCTACACCAAAGATGTCATTAACTCCAAACACTCAATACATGTGTTCACCTAAAAATGCATCACTTCCATAGCATGCTCACCAAATGCTCACCCCATCTCCCAAACACCAGGGACTCACCCCCTCCTGAAGCAGCTTTTCCACCCTTAAACAAATCCCCCTATTATAAAACTTAGTCACAGTTTCAAAGAGAGGCTGAATCTTGACCTAGAACTAAAAGAAGTCCAGAAACATCAGGAGCTGCAGCTTACAAAGTCTTCCACCCAGCTTAATTTGAGTCTGGTAGCTTCTGTAGAGGATCTGTGAATCTGCTGACGTGGCAACAGATGGCACTAGGGAGGACAGTCATTTCTGAACAGTCTGCCCCCTCCACCTGAAACCCGACGTGGGCCCAGGCGGAGAGGCGACTCTTGGCACGAGGTCTGAGTCTGAAGAGTAGGATGCAGCGGACTGTGTGCAGAGCAGGTGCCCCTCGGGTTTCTGTACATGCCTGCCTTTGCGCAGGTGGTGGCCGGTTCACAAAACCCGGAGTGGCTCGAGACTGTGTAGGAATGGAATTCTACTCATCTCTCAGGCACATGTAAAATCTTTCCGTTCCCAGACGATGCAGTACATTATACGCTTACAAAATTCTCTTCTTTCCCCCCTTTTTCTCTTCCATCTTCATGTGACTTTAAAAATTAGGAATATAATTTTGTATTCTATGTAAAGTTGTCATATAAGCCACAGGATATACATGTATATACAGATTGCTGATGGATAACAAATGCTATCTCATTTTTATACTGAAAAATTATTTCTCCATCAACAATTCGAATTTAACTGGGCATTCTGTATTTTTATTTTCTAAATCTAGTGTTTCTAATCCATACACAGAATACAGAGCAAACCCATATCTGATTAGCTTATAAATGAGCACAACACTATATATGTCAGTTGAAAATAAAAAACTGTGTTGAACTATTTTTGAGTCAACAGAGCCAAACTATGCTCAAGGCATCTTTTAAAAGCTGTTCATAAAGCAAAGGCTATGTGAGAATTTAACTAAACTAAATCAGCCCTGGATTTGCATTCAATCTGGTTTCCATCCCTCAGACCTGCTCGAGCGGAGCCCTCCAGGATTCCATCCGGCTGGTGACCACAGCGGCCTTCCCTGGGGAGCGCCTGGACTCAGTCTCTGACGTGTGTTGCACAGGGAAAGCTTCATCACCATGTGACTCAGTGAAGTTCAGCCCCCACCAGCGGTCTCTCTGCACTAACCTGCCCTGCTCTGTGTGGGCCAGGGAGCCTCCGCAGATCCCCAAACAGAGTTTAGTGGCTGGTGCAGCAAAAGGAAAATTGGTTTTTCTTCCTTCAGAATGTCCAACTTCTTCCTCGGGATGAAGCTATCAGATTTAGCAAATAGAAATACAGGGTGCCCAGAAAATTTGAATTTCAGATAAACAACAAATGCTATTTAGTATAAATATATCTCACGTGTTGCATGGGACACATTTATACTTAAACATTATTTATTTTTCATTTAAAATTCACTTAATGAGCACTCTGTGTTTTATGTGGCAACTCTACCTGGGGACGCTGGGAGATGCTTGCTCTCTTCAACAGGGAACTGTAAAAGTTAAAATAACTAAAAACAAAACAAAACAGAAATGAGCAGAAGCAATAGCAACAAAGAAACAACCCCATCAAAACAGTACCAGTACCGGTCAGGTGGATATTTGAAATAGCAGAGGAAACACAGTTGAAACTAATATCAAATAATATTAAATGTCAACTGCAGTTGAAACATATTTTTTTTAATTTTTATTAACTTTTTAGTAAATTACTGGATGATCAATTTAGTTGGTTAGAGTGTCTTCCCAATATGCCAAAGTTGCAGGTTTGACCCCTGCTCAGGGCACATACAAGAGTAAAGCAATGAATGCATAAATAAGGGGAACAACAAATCCATCTCTCTATCTATCTATCTATCTATCTATCTATCTATCTATCTATCTATCTATCTATCTCCTCCAGAGTCCAGTGTTCTTCCCTTTCATTCTTCTGCCTTCAGCTTGAAGCTGTGCTCCTTGGTTCCCATTTGGAATAGAGGTTTCCAAAGCACAGCCTACGGGTTCCCAGAACTCCATGGAGGTGATGTCCGAGCCTGGATAGGTTTCCTCTGACATGAGAATTAGTTTCCAGGTGCTCCTTCCATGTTGGCCTTGCTTCATGTGGGCTCCCACGTGAGACACTGAATCTACCTGGAATGCCCCCCGTCCCGGCTTCCTAGAAGTCATGAAGCCTTGCCTAACCTCCCCTGTGACTTACTCTGTCCTGAAACTCAGGGGCAGATACATTTTTTGTGGGTTTTGAAGCATATACAGTTTGGGGAACATGCTCTTTATGAAAAAAATTACAACAAAAATAAAAATACAGTATAAAATTGGTTGTAAAGTAACTAATTTCTTAGAACAAAAATTATACATTGAGGCAATGTTAAAAGTTGACCAACACCTGAAGCATAGGTATCAGTCTGGTGTTGAGTTTGGAGCTTCAAAAGTGTGCCAGGTACCCTCCAAGATGTATTTGCAGGTGTGACTTCCATGCTTCTCGACCAAATACACATTTTCCAGTTCTCGTGGTACCTGATGATACAATTGCATCCAGAAAAGCAAAATAATTAGCCCCTCACTGATGTATTTCTTCTTAAGCTGCTGGAATACCACTCTCCTGGCATATCTCTGATTTCCAGACACATTTTTTATTCCGCACCAGTTTCTTTCCAACTTGACCTCTAAAGTGGAAATTCCTCAAGCCCGAGCCTTTAGCCCTCTTCTCCTCTCAGTCTACACGTTCCCCAGAATGATTTACTCTGCCCTGTGGTTTTACGTTCCGCCGCTACGACAAACATTCAGAGTTACCGTCTCCCCCTGTGCCTCTCTGCGCAGCTCAGTAAGTGTGATCTACATACACGTCGTTTAAGACAGAAAAACCGGACATTCTTCTCACCACTTTTCTCCCACTCTCCACTTCCAGTCTGCCACCACGTCTCACAAATTCGCCTCCTACATGTACCCCTCTCGACCAGTTATTTCTCTCTGTTTCTACCATGTTCATCCAAACCCAAGCCATGGGCATCAGCCCCTGGGTTCCAACCATCTCTCCTTCTCATTAAACTTCCAAGCTTGTCTTCATTCTCCATAAAGCAGATAAAAGAGATGTTTCAAGTTTTAAATCACATTATCTCCTCTACTTAAAAGGCTTCATTTAATGGGCTTTTGACATTTAAAAAATATAAAATTCTTTTTTCAGCTGTATTGCAGTACAATTGACAAAATTATGATCATGATGATTTGCTATATGTACACATGATGAAAAGATTCCTTCTATTTAATTAATTAACACACCCACCACCTCACTATATTATATCTATATACATATACATGTAAATACATATATAAATAATATCAGGTTCCAGCACAAATAATGCCCCTTTTTATTACAAAGTCATAGGCATGTAATTCTGTAACATAACAATATCACACTCAAGCACACCATATGACATTTTAAATGAAATGTTCAAATTAAAACTATAAGTTATTACACCCATATTATCACCCTACCAAACACACTCAAGTAGGTGTTACTTCTGCAGGACCCTGTATATTATATATATAACATATGTATTATATATATTATATATATTATGTACAATAGGTAAGCATTTAAGTTCTACTCTCTTAGCAAATTTTAATTATACAGTGTCATCGATTACAGTCAGCATGTCATACATTAGATCCTCAGATCTTACTCATCTTAGAGCTGAAAGTTTGTTGCCTTTTACCAACCTCTCCCTCTTTCCCCCAACTCCTTTTCTGCTCTGTTTCTGCGATTTGTTTTTGAAGATTCCGTATATAAAATTCCTAATGGAAACCTCCAAGCCCTCATTTATCTAGCTGCTGTAGGACACACTTCCACGCTTACCCACACCCCTTCCCACCTCTCCCTCTGCTGTAGCCACATCAGCCTTCCCACGATTCCTGAAACACACCACGCTTCTTCTCTAATCTGCTGTTCCCACTGCCTGGAGCGCCTCTTCTCTCTGAAGTTAGTGTCTACTCCCTCTTCAGCCTCAGTCAGATTCAATACTTCTTCAGAGACGCCTCTCCTCGTTCAAGATACAGTATTTCCTTCATAATACATATCACTTCTACGTTTACATTGTCATTGGTGCTATTATTTATTTAACACATGCCTCCTCCACTTGACCGTGGGCTCCATAGGAGCATGGAGCGGATCTGTTTGCATGTCAGTGTATAATCAGAGAAAACTAGCACATAGTAGGTGTTCAGTGCATATCTGTCATATGAATGCTCTACATGTGAGTTGCATGGGGTCAGGGGGAGAAAAGAGCCACTTCCCATGTCTGACTCCCTCAAGGCGTTAGATACTTGGCTTATGTTTTGAGACTGCTACGTTTGCTTTTCATCTGGGGTAGTTCTCCCAGGTCCAATTATACCTGAGTTCGCCCAGCGTCTTTTGCGAGCCTGGCCCATTCACTAGGCTTCCCTGGATGTTAATCGAGCCATCTGGAAAACAGGGCATGAAATCGTACGTCCCTGACTAGCAGCAGATGCAGCAAGTGAGCAGAGCTCCGTTTCCTTCTCAGTAACTAATTGTGCACATGGCACAATATGGAGAGAAACATTATAAATCAATTAGGCTGTTACAGCGGCACTCTGCTCCGCACACAGAGAACTAGGCCTCGTGCCGCCAAGTGGGAGACGGGAACATTCGATTCTCCTTGCAGTGCCCTTGGGTAATTAATTACCTACACCTTCCCATTTCATGTGTCTCACCCACTTCCAGGTTTCCAGGAAGATTAGTTTACCAATATTTGTTAAGGTGGTTGATTTCCGGGACAGAAGGTGGGACATTACTGGGGATCGTGGTGGTTGCAAAGTCTTATTGACATAAAACCCTCATGGACGTGTTCGATGTCCCTGCTCTCATCAATATCCAGGGCAGAGCTGGTTGGGGCTTTGGGCCTGGGTGACAGGAACAAGGGCTAGCTGTGATGAGGTGGCTGAGATACTGGCAGTGTCCCCAGGTGCCCAAGGGTTGGGAGACACTGATGTGGGCGTAATAGGAATCAGGTGAGTCTGGGTTTGGGCAGCAAGAGGGACAGAGAGGTAGGGGAGGCTGTAAAAGACACTTAATACTTTCTATTTCTCTTTCCTGCTCTCTTGTTTTGGTTTTCATGAGAATTTCAGTGACAAAACCTGTATGTGTTTCTGGAGACTGAAAGCCTCAAATGTTTTTTAACCAACAGAGCAGGGGTTGAGCAAGAGAAAGTGGCCAGGCCTTTTGCTGGCAGAAGTGACATTTTTTAAAAGTTGGGGCATATGAATCTTAGAAGGAGCCTCCCAATACAGTTGTTGAATGTTCAGTGCATTTTCAGGAAATTTGCTCAGTTCATCTAGATAACTTAGATGGGGACATTGCCATTCAGCCTAACGTTGTTTGAAAGTTGCTTCAGACATTTGGTGAGAAACTTTTCTCCCTTTTGGCCTCTGTTAATGTCGTTTTGTCAAACAGTTGTCCTCAGCCTTGTTTGTGCCTCAGAATGACATGGGAGGCTTTAAAACTTAGCCATGATGTCCTCAGGGCCTAGTGAGGCAGGGGCTAGCCATGCGTACTTTCTAGTGTTCCCCAGGTAATTGTTTTATACAACAGAGTTAAGAGAACTATAATGAAGCTCTGAAAGACAGGAACTGTGTGTCATACTTAATAAATAGGTACGTAAATTATGCTACAGAACCCCTAGGTGCTCATAGGAATAGATGTCAGTGTCTCCTGCACAGTGGCGAACAAGCCGTCGAGGTTTCCTCAGAGCGCGAGAGGTGGGACTGGAAGGGGAGCGAGTTCATTCTGGCCTGCAGGCTTCTGTGCTGACCGTCTCCCCTTGTCCGCTCAGTCCCTCGCCCAGGGCTCAGCATAGAGAAGGCTCTGGTACTTTCCATATTGCTGACTCAAAGTTGACGAAATGACACACAATTTGATCATTTCCATGCTCAAGTTCTACAGGGAATCTTATCTCACTCACATCGCTTAGGTAAACATGACTCCAAACAGAAATGAAACCCCAGAAATCTTAGTCACCATCGACGGTCACAACGTAGTACCTTGCTTCCTTGTAGCCTGTTGTCCTTTATTCAGTGTTTATCTGGGGTGTCAGGACCGCAGCTGCTGTCTTTCTTGTAGACCCAGGACTGGGTCATAGGGCGGGGAGAAAACAATGACTGTTTTGCTTGCCTGGTGATAGATATCCTGTGCCCCTTTGTGCCGCTTGTTGCAAATTCAGTCCCGTATCCTGTGAGCTGTCCCTCTGGGCTTGAGTCTCCAGCACCTCACAGGGGCTTCAGGGACGTCTGCAAAACAATCTGTGTTCTGACCTTGGCGTCACAGGGCCCATAAATCACAAAAGGCAGTTCACACTTCAGGTGGTGGCCTAAAGACATGATGGGATCAGAGAGCAAAGAATAGAAGCGGGTGGGAGCGCAGGCCAGAGCCAGGGCGAGGAAGGCCATGCCGAGAAACAATGAGACACAGAGGGCAGTTCTTATTCTTCGAAGAAATATGCTGTTTCCTAGACGTCACAAGCCTATCAGGAGGTGGAGATTGCAGGAGGCCAGTTTGGGGGTTGTGTGGGGGTTCAAGTCAATATTTCATCATGAGCGATTGCCTCAGCGGCATCAATCCTCATAAACAAATTCTGAGTCGTGGAGTCCTCTCCAAACAATAACCAGTTGAGGAATGGAACAGCTTAAATAACAACTTCTTGTATTTTAATGATTCTTGCCAAAGCACCATGAGACTCTCATTCATTCATTCATACATTCATTCGGTCAACAGATGTTCGTCAGGTGCTGGGCTCATTGTTGGAGAAGGACAGCCTACAGGGCCAGCACGCTCCCTGGTTCCCTGAGCTTACAGTCTAGTGAGGAACTAAGACGTTGGACCAAAAATACAGTGTGTGTTATATGTGGGAGGAAAAGAACAGAAACTGCATTACGTCCATTGCTTTTGAACACATCTTTTTATTGTTAAGCTCATCATAAACGTCATTATTAACTCCATTTCATATGCAGTTCAGAGGGGTTAGTTGTCCATCCAAGAGTTCAGTGATGGAGCCAGGACCGCAACCTGCATCTTCGAGAGGCCTTGTGCCCTTTGCACTCGGTAATCTACCTCCAAACACCAGCAGCTCAGCTGCTTCCTGAGCGTCTCTCCTGAGACCCAAGTCTGCTTCCATCACACTGAGCACTGTTCTGTGGCACTTCTGTCTTCTCGTCTGGCACAAGCAACAGCCTCTGAAACAAAGTGACCCCTGGCTTCTCAGTCCAACACCTGAAGGAACACAGGCCCAATCAAGGACTACACTTTGTGCAATGGAAACAGCTACCCACAGGGAAAACCAGAACCATGAAAGTGGGTCAGGTCCAAGCCATCTTTGCTCCATGTGGTTCACTGAAACCCCTGAACTGCCTGCTCACTGACATCTAACTTCCTCTTGGATACACATTCTCTCTCTCTGCCTGTGGTAAAATGCACATAACATAAAATTTATGCTCTTGACAAGTACAGTACAGTAAGTAGTGTTAACTATATTTACATTGTTATACAAGAGATCTATCTCTAGCCCGTCTCATCTTATAAAGCTGAAACTCTACACCCATTGGAAAACAAGTCCCTCTTCTTGCTCCCTCAGCCCTTGGAAACCACCTTTCTACTTTCTGTTTCTGTGAGTCTATTTCGGACACCTCGTGTACGTGAAATCATGCAATACTTGTCTTTTTGTGACTGGCTTATTTCATTTAGCACAATGTCCCCAGATCATTCATGCTTCGCCATGTGACAGATTTCCTTCTTTGTTAAGGCTGAACAGTATTCTACTTTGTGTACATACTACATTTTCTTTCCCATTTATCCATTGATGCACATCTAGGTTGCTTCCACATTTTAGTTCTTATAAATAATGGAGCAATGAACGTGTGTGTGAGATATGTCTTTGAGATCACACTTTTAATTATTTTGGATGTAGACCCAGAAGTGAAAGGGATGGATCAATTGATAATCCTGTATGTATTTTTGAGGCACCACCATACTGTTATCCATAGTGGCTGAACTATTTTACATTCCCTCCAACAGTGTAGAATCACTCCAATTTCTCCATGTCTTTGTGAACACACGTCATTCATTTTCTGTTTTTTTAAATATATTTTACTAATTATGCTATTACAGTTGTCCCATTTTCCCCCTTTCACTCCCTTCCATACTGCACACCCCCTCCCACCCACATTCCCCCCTTTT